>JZKD02S2055739.1:318380-329072 GCA_000966675.3 Picea glauca | reverse complement strand
GGGTCACTTCATAAAGTAGCTTACACTATCACGTGGTTATTTGGTTACCGTTTATGCCTTTTTAAAAGGGGCATAACTCTCACATCGGAAGTCCATTTTCAGTGTCGTTTTTTTTTAAACCAAAAGTTGTTCTTAAGGGGGGGGGTGTTAGGATATTTAGACACTTAGGAGTTAGTTAAGATCTACTTGGTTTAATATGTCATTAGGTAAAAGTGTGTTTCTTTAGTATGCACTAGTATGCATTTGTAGTTAGGAAATTTGACGGTCATGATATGTTCCCGACATAGAGTGATCCGACGGTTCATACTCTCCTCGATCTTAACGGTCATTGATCCGTGGCTTAACACCCGATTGGTCCATGATATCTATTTAAAGAGCATGGATGGTCATTTGCCGATGATCGATTGTGAGAAACTCTCTTGTAAAATCTCTCTGTAATCTTTTTCTTTGTATTAATAAACTACTCCAAGTGGCCGCATTGGCTGGGGTCGTGGATGTTTCCCCATAGGGGTTTTACCACATGAAAACATCGGTGTGTTGATCTTTGATCTGGTTATGTGAGTGGTTACTGAAGGTGTTCGTCCTCTGTTGGAATACCTGTGTTGTCGAACAATTATAAGGTCGCAGATCTAACGGTAGAGATTATGTTAGGGTTTTTTTCCCTAGAAGGCAACCCCCTTTTATGAGGGAAATGTATTGCGGCTATGGTTGATTGTGAATATTGTATTCTGAGAGAGGAGACTGTGAGAGAAAGAAGAGGAAGTTATAACGGATTTTGCTATAGGTTGTATCCCTTCATTTGCTGCATAATAATAAAGGAAGGACCTGGCGATTTCTCTGGTGGACGTAGCCCAGACTAGGTGAACCACGTAAATCTGTGTCTCTCTTGTATTGTGTATCTTCTGTGTTTTGTTTTCTGCATTTGTTTTATTTTATTGCTCTACGGTCCTGTTTTTCTAACAAACATTTCCAATGTGAATTTAGTAACCAAAGAAATAACTACCACGGATTCCAGCGTCCATGACCCAACTCAATTACAGAGGCTTGCAGCAATGAAAACTCAAAATTATATGGAAAACTCACAATCTCTAAGCCCAACAGACCAGGAGGAAGATATAATGATTGCCTCTGGAACCCGTTCACTATAATTCCATATCTAAACTTTAACGCACATCTAATTATCTATATTTTGGGAATAACATAATTGGAGCATTGGCTTGAGTTGGTGGTGAGGTCCGACGATGCCCACCATAGGAGGTCCCTCTTTCGGTCATCAAAGGTTCAGAGCTGCCATCCCTGGTGGAATAGCAAGCACTCTTATTTTGGGGGTCGTTGCAAAGCTATACACATTGTCTATTTTTTTATCTGAATTTATTTCTATTAGTTTGGGTATAAAACCAAAATTCATTATTTTGAATGCTAAAAGAAAAATAATAGTATGTTTTCACAGAAAACACACTGAAAAATAATAGTATATATATATACATGCAGTGAAGTTATGTGGTTATGTGTTGAAAACCAGGTTTTTTGCAAGTGTTAATATTTAAGAATAATTGTTTAGCAACGGAAAACTGTATGAAATATATGTGTCTCTTTTCCAGTGTGAAGTTATGTGGTAAGTGTTGAATATTGTGTTTTAACCGGGCCATATTTAAGAATGTATATTTCGAAGGAAACTGTATAGAAAATATGTATAATATTCTCATTTATTCTCTCCCCCAATTGTAAAGATGAAGAACACATTTGGAACCACATGAAGAAGAAAAAACGAAGTTGCATCCAAGAAAACATGAGGCATCTCACAATATCAAATGATGGTCTGTTATACTTATAGTGAAAGTAAACAAATCTGAAATGAAGGTAGAGAAGGCATCAAAAACAAATCTGAAATGAAGGTAGAGAAGGCATAAAAAACAAATTTGAAATGAAGGTACAGAAGGCATCAAAATCCACTTGAAATGGAGACCAGAAAATACTTGGTTGTCACAGCTTACTCTATTGTTCTGTTGGTTTTCTTATGGGGCTTTGCATCCATTATAGATGCAGATATGGTAGCTTCCATCCCTAGTCCAAGCATGGAAATCGACGTAGCTTCTCTGAGCCACATTCCTTCATTGGTAGTTTCTCTTGTTGGGTGCATCCTTTCTTTCTTCTCCTTTTATTGAAAATTAAAGTCGTTGAATAAAGTTGGGCATTGTTATGAGAAAGAGAGAAAAATAGTTTCTCTTTATTAACTCAAAACTGATTTGTTTCTTGAATTTGATATTTTATACCAGGTTTCTCATTGTAGTGGATCTTCACTAGTATTCATCCAGATGCTCTTTCTTCAAAAGAGATGGACTTTAGATGTAGGAAAAAGGTGCACTATTCAATACTACTAAACTATCATAAAGAATGATGGGTTTACCTCATTTGTTTTCTTATTTCTTCACACAGTGCCTTTGTTTAAACTTAAATTTTACTCTAACATCTTTAAGTCAGTGTTTATCCAATCTTACAACATCTTAAATTGACAATAGAGCCATTGACATTTTGTTTGGCAGGATGTTGGAGACTTTGCAGAGGTGGAAGGAAATCTGGGAAAGTTGCAAGAATCCAAAAACAAAACTTGTGTAGATTTGAACTCCTGCAGAAAATATGGTAGTTTAAAAATTGACCAGAGAAATAACTTTTGTGGAAAATATGGCAATTTAAATTGACCAAAGAAATGTTGTTTGTACTATAGATAGAATTTCCCAGATTTTATTAGTCCTATGCTATGTTGTTTCATTCAGTTTTAGATTATGTCTCTAGGAAACACAGGTAGCCTTGATATTAAGTACTAAAAATTGTAAAATCTACAATTGCAACTTATAAATATGCATATCTTAAATAAGCATAAGACATCATACTTACTAATTGAATTGCATGCATTTGTAGTTTGTACCTGGAGGATCATGGGAGTAGGTTTACACTCTGCAAATTACAAACAACAATGGTGGTGAAATTGATATGATCATGGGAGTGGGTAGAGGATCATGGGAGTGGATTTACCCTCTTCAACTTTCAAACAACAATGGCGGTGAAATTGATTTTCAATATATGATGCAAACTAAAAAATGGCGGTGCAAAACTTGAATGGCCGATAATGGCGGTGAAGAGGCATCACCCCATACACAAAACCCAAGTATAGTATTTATTGTTGAGAATAAATTTATTAAATGCCACCTAGCCGAATTTGAGATCAGTTTGTCAAATCCAACATTACTATTTGTGAGAGCCATTATAAATGTTTGTTATTCATTTGTCATAGCCATAATAAATGTTTGTCAGGGACAATATATGAATAATCTAGGGAATATAGGTTCAAAACTTTAGATTATCTAAAATCTAGGGAATAAACTAAAAAACTTAGGTTATGGAAGGTTCAAAACATTACATTGTGTCAGAGCTCCACAATAAGAGCTCAAATTTGTTAGCCAATAGAATGTTTTTAAAATCCATTTAAATATTATAAAAAAATCATTATTTCATTTAACGTATGTATAACTTTGGAAAGCTAAAAATATTTAGAGTCAAAGGTGAAAGTAATGGGTGGTCAACGATGAATCAATTGCTAGAGTCCTAGCCGTCGATAGGGACTAATAAAATAGTTGAGAGAGTTGATAGTGTTCACTCTCAAGTATTTTTTATTTAGATTATTATCTATGTGTTGTTTTAATATTACGATAAGTATTTTTAATTTAGATTGTTATCTATGTGTGATGTTTTAATTTTACGATACTATAATATAGTGGTATTTTTAAAAAAATATTTCTAAATGATAATTATAATAATTTTATGGGTATACATTAGTAAAAGGAATTCGAATTAGGTATTTATTAACACAAAATTAGTCACATATCTAATAATAATAATAACAACCAATTGAATTAACTATTTAAATTTTAATTATCTTTTTCTATATAAATGTTTAGCTTAGTTTATGTTAAAATTGAACTTGAAACCCTTAACTTCTTACATTTGGATATGGATTCTTAAACAAAACACAAAATTAAACACTTTTGCAACAAGCTCTAATTGAATTTTAAAAAATAAATCTGAATTTCAAAAAAATGAATCATAAATTTTAATTGTATCATAAAACTTATGATACTTCAATCACACATGTGTGGTTTTCATCCTAATATAAATAGGTTTTACTTTGATTAATTAGTTTCTCTTGATATAACTTATTTGTATATCTACAAGACTAAACATTGACATATTATATTGTGAACAATTTCTTCAAAATAAACATTAATATTGTTAAATTCCAAAAAAAATCAGAACTTGGTTGTAGATTTAAAAAACATGAGCAGAACATAACTTTAACTTTAAAATTTGAACATATTGATTTTTATTAACACTCTAATGCAACAGAAAATAAACACATGAAGACACAAAGCATCAACATAGAAATACTCAACGATTTTTAGTGAAATGACCTCGGAAAAACCCAACTGGGAAAATCAGTCTTCTGCTTGGTGATTTCTTTTTATTCAACAATGGAGAACTTAAATTTTTTTACAATTGTTGGTACAAAAACCTTTCTGAGGAAAAATTATTTTCTTTAGTACACACACAACCCTCACATGTCCTCTCTCTGCTCACGACCTGGTTGTTGGGTACGTTGTACAACCTGTACAACCTAGAATGGGTTTATGGTTGTTGGTTGAGCATGGAGTTGGCTAGCTGAATGAAATGGAGGTCGTGTGACCTCTTTCTCTCATGCTAAAGCTTCTCATGTAGTTGAAACCTCCTCCTCTCTACTGTTGAAGCTCCTTCACCAAGTCGACTTGTGCATAATGAACCCAAAAACCCTATTTCTTTCTTGGCAAATCGACTTGGGTCCACCAGACATCTCAATGGTTGAGATTAGATGTGAATGGAGGGCTAAGATCGAATGTCTTATGACTATAGGAAAAATATACTTTTTCCTATGTCATCTAAGCATAGAAGGGGTAAATTAAATTGGGCCCCTCTTTGTGGGTCCCTTGCCAAATTTGGTGCACCTCCAAATCTAGCGAACCATTCCTATCTAACTTCAATTCTAACACTCCCTCTTAGAGAGGAAGTTGTTATGCACTGCACCAATTTTATCTCTGAAGTAGACAAAACTTGACCTTGGCAATGCCTTGGTCAGAATATCTGTTGTATTCTCTCATGTTGGTAAGTACTGGAGTTTTATTTTTCCCCGTTGAACATAGTATTTGATGTGATGGTACCTGATCTCAATGTGTTTGGAGAAATCACAAAACACTGTATTTTCAGAGAGCTTAATGCAACTCTGATTTTCATAGTGTATGATTGTGGGCTCCAAGCCCTGACCAAAAATTCCCACAAGAATCTTCCTCAACCAAATTGCCTCACAGGTAGCCATATACTCGGCCTCAGCTGAGCTCAATGCAACTGATCTTTGCTTCTTGTTGAACTAGGAAACAACGAATGACCCAACATTGAAAGCACACCCTGAAGTAATTTTTCGATTAATGGAACCCCCTACCCAATCAACATCAGTGAAGCCCTAAAGCCTCACTCCATCAACCTTCTTGTACTATAAGCCAAAATATGTTGTGCCCTCAAGATATCGCAACACATGTTTAGCAGCAACCCAATGTACCCTGGTGAGCTCCGCCATAAACTGGCTCAACTAGTTAACTGCAAAATATACATCGGGCTATGTGTTATTGAGATACATCAATCACCCTATGAGCTACCTGTATAATGTGGCATCAACCCTCTCGTCTCTACTAGATTCCACCTTCTTCTAGCTGGTGACTAGAGGAGTGGCCATGGCATTGCAATCCTGCATGTGAAATCTCCTGAGAATCTTCTCTGCATATCTACCCTATCCCAAGAGGGTCTCACCATCACCCTTCCAAACCTCCAATTCAAGGAAATAGCACATCAACCCTAAATCCTTCATCTCAAACTCATGTGCAAGGTACTCCTTGTAGTCCCTAATCAAGCTATCTACTCCTATCAATATCAATTTATCTACATATAGTACAACAATGAGTAGCTACCTCTCAACCACTATGTAGTATAGGTTTGGATCTGCTTCACTCTTGGTAAAGTCCAATCAGATAAGGTAGTTTTCAATGCGGGCGTACCAAGCCCTCGGTGCCTACTTGATCCCATAAAGAGATCTCTTCAGCTTGTAGACATGCGTGTCTTTGTTGAAGGTCTCAAACCCCTCAGGTTTCTCCACATAAATATCTCTCAACCACTCTATTAAGGAAGGCGGTTTTAACATCCATCTAGTGGTCTCTCCACCCTATCTATACTGAAATGGCCAAGATAACTCTGAAAGATGAATTCCATGCGACAGGTGTAAATGTCTCATCATAGTCAATCCCCTCGACCTATGAGAACCCCTTGGCCACAAATATGGCCTTTCGTTTCTCCACACTCCCATCATCCCCTTACTTGATCTTATATACCCAGCATGAGCCAAACACATATTTTCCCTCTGGTCTCGGCATGATCTCTCACATATCATTGTGCATGATAGAGGAGCAATCCTTTGTCATGGCATACCACCAAAATTGCTGGGAAGTTGCCTCCTTATAGGAAAAAGGATCTGATTCTATCAACTCAGTCATAAGTTCTAAGCAACCCATATACCTTTGTGGAGGTTTGTTATGTCTGAATGTAGAAGTGGGAGCCTCGACTCGCTACTAGTCCTCTTTGATCAACTAATTTTCCCACTTGGCCCGTATTCTCTATGAACTAGGAGTCACTGGCCATATGGGCTCCACTCACTCCTCTCTCTCCTCCTCAATCTTCTCCTCATTATGTTTCTCAACCCATCTCACCGTTGGTTGAGTAGGTGACTAAGGGGCTTGTTACGCCTCCTACTTAGTAGCCTGTTGCTCCTCATCCTCTGTCACGGTATACACATGCTCAAAGTACTTCCTGAGAGCCCTTCCCTCCTCAAATCTGACATCACACCTGATCATTTTCCTCCTAAGTGTCGACGCATACACCATGTATGCATTGTTTGTCTCGTTGTAGCCTACAAATATGCCCTTTACTGTTGTGGGCTCCATCTTCTTCCTGCTCTCTGAAGGTACATGGTAGTAAACCAGACTGTCAAAGATCCTGAAATGAGAAACATTAGGCCTCTTTCCTATAAAGGCCTCCTCTAGTCTATCCCTTCCTAGCACCTTGTAGGACTCTTGTTTTGTAAGAACATTGGAGTGTTGCATCCCTCGGCCCAAAGAAGTTCATGGAACATGGCCTTAGTATCACCCACTATGTTGTGATTCTTGTGCTCATCCACCCCATTCTGCTAAGGATTATGGGGTGTAGTGAGCTCTCTCTTGATGCCCTCCTTATCACACAAGTCCCTGAAAGCATTGGAGATGTGCTCTCCTCCGTTATCGAACCCCAAGTCCTTTATCTTCTTGTTGGTCTAGTTTTCAACTAAGGCCTTGAACTCTACAAACCTGGCAAACACTTCATCTTTATTTTTGATAAAAAAACATCCAAGTTTTATGAGAATGGTCATCAATGAAAATAACATAATATTTGAACCCAGGAAGGGATGGAGAAGAGAATGGTCCACAAAGGTCTAAGTGAATCAACTCCAAAATATCCTTGGCCTTGTCATCTCTATTGGGAAAAGAAGTCCTGGCATACTTTCCAAGGGTGTAGTCCTTGCACACCTCATGTTGATCCACGTTGCATGGTTGCAGTCCTATGGATATCTCCCCAAAAAAATTTAGTGCCCTATGGTGTAAATGATCCATGCACCTATGCCAAAGCTCTACTAGCTCACGAATTTCTTGGTTTTCCTTATTGTTGTTCAATGTTGCAACAACCCCAAACTGTAACATGTAGAGGTTTTTCGCCCTATCTCCAATCCGCGGTGTTGTCCTGGAGTTCGGAGGTTTCATGAGGACCTTCCCTTTGCGAAAAAACACCACATAACCCAAGTCTTAAAGCACTGAAATTCACACCAGAATTTTCTTCAACCCTGGAACATAGAAAACATCTATGAGATAAAGAGGTTTTCTAGACTCCCTCTCAAACTTGACAACACCTACACCTTTGGCTTCGTATTTTCCATCATCTCCCAACTCAATATTGAACTGAATGTCCTTTTCTGTTAGTTGGCTCAAATAATTTATGTTCCCGGTCGTATGGCATGAAGCCCCACTGTCTATATACCAGGTACTGCTGGTCACAGAGCTGGACATACACACAATAAGTGAGAAATCCTCCTCAAAATGAGATGAGAACTCCTCTATTTTTGTTGAAGTTGCAAACTGGCCTTTCTTGGACCCCTTCTTGTGCTGAGGAAATTTAGTAGCATAGTGCCCAAACTAATGGCATTGAAAACACTTCACTTTGTCGATCCTTTCTTGGTTTTTCCTCATCCTTTTGAGTTGGACTTGGCCCCTCCTAAGCTCTTTCTACCCTTGGTTTCCCCCCTTTACCAACTAGAGTGAAATTCTCCTCATCAACTTCTTATTTCACATGAGACCCAAATATGGTCTGCTTCCTAATCTCCTCCTGCACACGGTCACTCCAGAGTCACTCCCAATATGTAAGATTTTCTCTTCCATTGACTGCATCTATGAATTTTTCCATGACTTGGGAAACCCCAACAGTGAAAAACTAACCATATCTCTGTCTGGGACGGTTTCCCCCACCCCGACAATCTCATCCTTAACTTGAGTAAATTTGGTGAGGTAGGAAACAATTGATTCATACTTCTCCATTTTAATATTTCTCAACTTGTCTCTGAGAACAAGATTACTTGCTTCACTTATACCCTAGTATATCCCTATGATGGCTATCTACATCTCCTTTGCAGTCTTTTTTCCTGTAAGGCGAGGTATAATGTGATCCTTGACTCCTTCAAGGATAATTATTTTGGCCTTAGCGTCCTTCTTGTTGTGTTGGGACAACTGTTGAGGATCTGTTGGAGTGACTAGGGGATTATACATAAATTCCCAAACTCCCTTCTCCTCAAACACAACTCCTATTCTTTCTTTCCAAGAACAAAAATTGGAGGCCCCATCAAGACGTTCTTCGAATCTCAGCTCCATGTAATCCATTTTGTTGTCCAAGCACGCAAGCCCTAGGTCACTTTTCCAGAGGCCCTAATAGAATAGTTGGGTCACGATATTGTGGCTAAAAAACTATTCTTGAAGGCTGTAACAGTGAATGTTGGTATTCAATTAGAGGCAAGGCTCTAATAGCCTATTAAATTCTCATCAAAAATCAGAACCCAGTTGCAGATTTAATAAAAATAAAGAGAAAAACTTAACTTTAACTTTAAAATATGAACATGCTATGTTTTCTTAACACTCTAATGCAACGGAAAATAAACACATAAAGACACAAAGCATTCACACATAAATACTTAGTGATTTTTGGTTAAATGACCCCAAAAAAACCTAACTGGGAAAACCAGTCTTCTACTTAGTGAATTATTTTTATTCAACAATGGAGAACTTTAAAATTTTTACAGCTACTAGTACAAAAACCTTTCTGAGGCAAAATTTCTACCTTCAGTACACACAAAGCCCTCACACATGCTCTCTGGGTGCGTTATTGGGTGTGTCGTACGACCTATATGGCCCAGAACAAGATAATGGTTGTTGGTTGAGCGTGGAGTTGGTTGGATGAATGAAATGGAGGTCATACAACCTCTTTCTCTCCTGTTGAAGCTTCCCCTATAATTGAAACCTGATCCTCTATGCTGATGAAGCTTCTTCACCAAGTCGACTTGTGCATAATAAGCCCAAAAACCCTATTTCTTGCTTGGAAAATCGACTTGGGCCCACCAGACATTTCAATGGTTGAGATTAGATGTGAATGGAGAGATCAAATTGAATCTCTTATGACTATAGGTAAAATATAATTTTTCCTAAGTCATCTAAGCATAGAAGAGGTAAATTAAATTGAGCCCCTCTTTATGGGTCCCCTACCAAATTTGGTGCACCTCCAAATCTAGCAAACCCTTCTTCTCTAACTCCAATTCTAACAGATATTATGTATTGTGAACAAAAATTATATGTATAATGAGTGTGACACATAAGTGAACATTATTTACATTAAGTTAACTTTGAAATATAAATATTTATATTGTGACTATATTTTCCGTTGAAATAAATATATAATTTTTTTTCTTCAATTAAATTTTAACTAAAACATAAATAATTAATATAATTTTATTAATATTAATTTTAAAATATAAATTTATAATTTATATTTTTTTCAATTTTTTATTATTAAATAAATTTATAATCCATAAATTTTTTTTACTTTAATTAACTTTACCTTAGACTTTTATTTACATCAACACCTCACCTCTTATCTTCAAAGTTTTTTTTGAATAAATAGGGATCATAGATTCATTTCACATATATGATACTCTCCTCCATTCCATTAATTAGATAAATTTATAATCCAAAAAGTTTTTTTACTTCAATTAACTTTACCTTAAACATTTATTTACATCAAGCTAACCTCACCTCTTATCTTCAATTTCTTTTTAAGTAAATAGAGATCATATATTCATTTCACATAAATGGCACTTTCCTCCATTCCCTTTATTAGAGATTCATGCTTTTTTCTTTCTTTCTTTACTTCAAAGAGATTCATGTTCTTTTTCTTTCTCTACTTCATATTCATGTGCTTACTTAAAATTTCAAA
>JZKD02S2055739.1:301069-318318 GCA_000966675.3 Picea glauca | reverse complement strand
ATTATTTTATTTTGAAAAAATAATATATTTTTTTATTTAGAAATTTAGAAATAATATCATATTTAGCAATTTTTATCATTTTTTTTGTTTCAAAATTTTTTGAAGAATCAACCTCTTTCTCTTTTTACATACAATCTGTCCATATTCCGTATCTATCCATGTTTCGTATTGAACCCTAATGAAGGACATCGAGGACGTGAACACCCCAAACTCATTTCAAAATTTTTCAAAGAATCGAATTCCTTCCCTTTTGCACATTCAAACCATCAATTTCCCATATTGACCCTGTTAACATTGAGTAAATTGTTTGGTTGAAGAAACAATCTAGAAAGGTAACCTACAAACCAACTTTAAGACTGGAAACTAGCCTTTCCAATCTAGAGAGTGCTCTCTCTGAGACTTGATCTCTAATAGAGAGGTTTCTTTAAATTGATGGCTAGATTTAGAATTTTGAGATAATTTTTCAAGGTCTGCTCACAAAAGATAGTAATTCTAGGGCTATGGAGTCAACCCCTGGAAACAAAGAAAACAATGCTTGGTAGATAGGAGCAGAGCAAAGAAACACAAAACAGGAGCAAAGGTTAAATAAGGTGATGAACTTCAGTGTTTAGTTTGATCATGTAGGATGAAAGAAGGAAAGAAAGACAAAACACGAGCAGAGCACCACAAAGGATAAATTATGACCTTAGTCGAGAAGATAGACATAATTTAAATAAGTTGATTCTAGAGAACCATTAGATGAATTATGAACTTTTAATTTACCAATTTAAAGAGAAGAAAAGTGCAGATGAAAATAAGTACACAGGGAATACATACAAAGAAGAGTACAATCTTCAAATCACCACCATTAGAATCTTTTTCTTAAGGAATTCAAGACTTCTACATTTGTATTTCTTTAGAATCCTAAAATTACATTGACGATCAAAATGTCTATACTTCTGCTCGCGCGCCCTTTTTACATCAAAATAGTCCATATATATAGAAAACTAAAGATACACTTAGTTGTTAGGATTCGAACTACTATCTTCTAGAGTTATGGATCTGGTTGTTTTCAATGAGAACAACAAACTCTACAAAATTTACCAAAAGTAGGAAAAACGATTTGCTAATCATAATCTATCTGAAATGTTATTTGCAATCATAAATTCTTGAGCAAGTTTCAACCATATGGTTGTGGTGAATCATCATGTGTGTCGTTGGACAACATTGTCACCTTTGCGCGGTAAATTCTAGTTTATGTTGCGCAAATGTTGATTGTCGTATCTGTGTAATGATTTCGCGCAACGAATTTTCATGTTGAGGTTGCTCACGCAAATCCAGCTGGCAGCAAAGGATGAGATCATTGAGTTTGTCTGTATCTTCCTTTTCCAATCTCACTTGTATTTGTAAGGCCCTATTTTCCCTTCTTAATAACAAATTTTGTCTCTTTAAACTCCTTTCCTGTATCAACAAAGCCACATTCCTTTTCAATTTTGATTGAGCATCAGAGAGAGTTGCACATGCATCGTCAATAGGTGGTCTATATTTCTTCTAATGTTTCATGATCCCTTCCTCTGTATTCTTTTTTCATCCTTGAGCTTAATGTTCTCATATTGAGCTTCTCTTAGCTTCTTTTTCAGCCATTTTATATTCTTTTCTCCTCCTATTGGCGACATAGGAAATCTATGACCTGCTTTACTCTTTGATGCTTATGCTTCAGGAATTATTTATGTTAGCTTCCTCCTCAATTCTTTGTTCTCCTAATATAATTGGGCTATAACATGTTAATATTTCTTTAGTTGTTGTTTCACCTCCTTGATATATGTATCTTCCTCACCTAGTTCCAGTTTCTTTTCACCAATATCCTGGGATGCACATTCAACAAATACTATCATAATTGTGGGTATGGGAAACCTCCTAGCATAGGACCTGGTGCGTGATTTACTAGGAGATTTTGTCTCCTCAATTTCATCACTGAATTTAAAATTTTTCCTTTTCTTCGAGGTTGGTTGATTGAGTGGTGAATTCTCAATTTCTTTTCCTTTTCCCCTTTTAGCAACACCTCCTCCTTTTACCCCTGAACTATGAAATGTTGATTTCTTAGTAGATAAGGGAATATCTTGTTTAGGGTCCTTGGGAATGTTTTCTGAAATCGAGAAATAATTCCAGTCCCTGTTTAACTTACCAATCTCCTCAACCATCAACAACTTTATCAAGGAAAAATGGAATAGGTTATTCTCTGGCTAGTCAGTTTTGGCTTGGACACTGTCTGCCATCTTTCCCAGGATTCTACATAGGAAGAAAGGTAAGTTGAAAGGACTTCTCCCTGTGAAATGCATCAGGAGCCTAATGTGGTATTAATGTACCTTATCAAATCTACCCTCACAAGTAAAGTACTTATGAATTATCCTCAGAAAATTCTCAAAAGGTTCCAAAAGATATTCACTGGGAATGTTGGCTCCAATTTTCTGATTTCTGTATTTAGGTTTGAGAAAATCAATATAACATGAAGTATCTAATGGCATACCTTTGAACCATTTTTCTCCCTGCATAGGAATTTCTGTCGTAGCTGATATGGTTTCCTCTGACACTTGAAAAATGATCCCTACAATAGTTGCACTGACACCAGTAAAGTTAAGGGCGAACCACTTGGTTAGTTGTGCGTTATACCCTTGAACATTTTCACAGAATCTTATGCATCCATCTTGTTCAAAGGACACTCTGATCGATGAGTCTGTGTTTACTAAATTTAAATTTCATGGCTCAAACCTCATGACTTTCTCGCTTCTTGCATTATTTATTTTTCTCTGAGGAGTTTTCATGAAGTTGATATATGTCAACTGCATGTGTGCAACAATAGATTGTAATAACCTCTTCACAACGAAAAATGGAATAGTAACCTCTAACAACAAATGAGAGCAATAACCTTTGTGCAACAAATGAGAATAGTGACTTTTGCACGGTGCGCAGGAAAACAAACTCAAAATAAAGAAGGTTGATTGTATGAAAAACAAACTCGTTCCAGAATCTAATTTGCAATGGGCTCCAAGAAAAACTCTTGAACAATGATTGAAAGCAATGGAGGATACATAGAAAAAACATAGTAGCATATTTACGTAGCGATTGGCATCACACAGTATTTACGTAGCAAAGGGATTCAGAGATTACTGGAAAGGCTATGGATGATTTACAAGTCTTGAAGGTGATGGAGAAACATGAAAGACGACCAATATTTATGCTCAAATGGATAAGGAACAAAATTATGAAAAGGGACGAAATATCCATAGTGACAGGATGTTTTAAGGAAAGTTAAATATTTGCATAGCGAACTTGAGCAACGGGTACACCTTTGAAGTTTGCAATGGTAAAAATGATATGGAATGCCATGATTGTTCCCTTTTCTAAGCTCATGATTAGGTAATGATGAACCATAATATATTTTGAGATGGCATTCATCCTAACCACTTGATTCGACCTTGGTACATAATTTTCCACTTTTCGACATGACTCGAGACCTAGGAAGGTAGACCTTTAGAAATTAAACATGACTAACCTTACACTCTTTTAACCAACTTATGGCTAAAACCCTTACTTGAAATTTCAATCCATTCTTTATTTGATCATTGACCTCATAAACTTTGACACACTAACTATGACTCATCTAGGAAAGTCTTGATTTTTTCCAAGATTAAGGCATGACTTTGAATTTTTTTTTAGACAAGCCTCTAACTTTAGCTACAAAAATCATGGTGCTAACAACCAGCTCCAATGGGGATACTATCCTCCCAGTGAGGTAGCAAATAAAAGTATACCAAGTTCTTGACCATTGGGTTTTATTTGATTCAAAGACTCTAAAATGACAAACAAACTTATTTACAAGACTCTCTTGACACAACTTTGACTAAACTCAACATAAACTTAGGGCCTTCACTTCGGGCTTCAACTTTCTGTAATTATTGAGTTGAAATGCTTCATCTGAAAATAAAATGGTTATTTACAATGACATGGAGTGATTGATTTTTTTTTAAGCAAGATAGTGTTTGAGAAACCTACCATTCACGGGTCCTCCACCAATGAGATCTCCATTAAGATCCCACAACAAATAGGCATTGTTCCCATGGCATGCAACAATCCTGAACGGTCCCAACCAAGGATGATCAAACTTCCCATGTTTCCCTCTGTCTTCATTCCTTGCATCCCACTTTAGTACCAAATCATCCACCTTGAAATCATCTTCCTTAGTATGCATGTAAAAGGCTCTTTTCATTTTATCTTGGTGCGGTTATGAGTTATTGAAAACCTGTTCTCTCATTTGTTGCACATGGATTAATTGGTTTATCCTCCTTAGAGCATCATTTGGTTCAACTACCTATTCTTGCAGCAGTCTCATCACTGGAAGTCCTAATGAGGTAGGAAAAATTTCCTTTGTGCTATATACAATCTAAAAAGGTGATATAGAAATAGACCTTTTAGTGGTGATCCTATTAGCCCATAACGCATAGATAAGATTTGTGTGCCAAGCTTTCTTATTTTACTACAGAAGCTTCTTAATAATCATGGTCAATATTTTTTTGGATGACTCAGTCAACCCATTACCCTCTGGGTAATAAGATGTGGAATGGCCAAGAGTTATATTATAGTCACTGAAAATTTTCTCCATTCTTTTGGACTTGAATGTTGTTGCATTGTCAGTATTGGACAACCAAATATAGACAAAATATTTCTTTCTAAAAATTGAATGATAACAATATCAGTAGCTTGCCTTGTGAGGACTGCTTCAATCCATTTGGTGAAGTAGTCTGTGACTGTCATTATCCACCTATGTTGAGTTGAGGATGGGGGATGAATTTCTCCTATAAAATCAAGGCCCCGTTGCATTAATGGTGCTTCAAAAAAGATAGGATTAAAGGTAAAGGTTGCAACTTTCTTTTTCCATAAAAAAATTGATATTCATGGCAGCTGAAAAATTCCTTTTATACATCAGAAAAAATACTAGGCCAATAGAACCATGCCCTTGATATTTTGTGCATAGTGGTCTTCCAATAATGATGCCCTCCACAATCACCTTTGTGAAACTCTTTGATATATTTTCTCACTTCTTCCTCCATCAAACAATTTAGCAAGATCCCACCTAGATCTTTCCAATACAGAGAATGGTCCAGAATGAAAAACCGTGTTGCTTTCAACTTCAAAAATATGGCTTTGGTTTTTCTTAACTTAGGAGGAGCTTATAAATTTCTTAGTACATAAATAATATTAGCATATCAAGGAGAATCAAGGAATTTTTGGGATACATGTGGGACTGTTTCTTCTTATGAATTTGTTGATAAGTCAGCAATGAAATTGATTCCCAAGACATCACAATTGGACTGCACCATCAAATTTGCAAGCCTCTGACCTTTAATCATATTTGTAGGTTTGATCTCGAGGTCATACTCCAACATTAGAGCTATCCATTTTCCCCTTCTCCCTTCAGGAACAGGCTGAGTCAAAATATCTTTTACAAAATTGCTAGGCACATAAGAAATTACTTGGGAATGCAAGATGTAAGTTCTAAATTCCTTAAGGGCCTTCACCAAGGCATATTACTGCTTTTCCATGATGTCATAACTTAGTGCAGATTCTCTCAATGTCCTGCTATAATAGGCTATGGGAGTTTCAAAGTTATGATCATCATTTTGCAACAAAACACTAGCAATGGTGTGTTCTGAAGCAAAAGAAAACAAGATAAAATCTTTTGCAAAAATCAGGTTGGCCAACACTAGAGATTTTGTGAGTGCCACTTTAATATCTTCAAAAGACTTCCTAGCTTCAAGAGTCCATTTTATTTCATTTCATTTCCTGATCATATTTGTGATATACTTTATGATTTCAACCAAGTTAGGAATAAACCTTCTCAAAAAATTTACTTTTCCTAGGAAAGATTGTACCTCCTTCTTGCTTCTGGGTGTGCCAATATTTAGAATTTCTTCCACTCTGCTAGGCTCTATGTTTATCCCTTCCTTAGAAATTATGTGTCCAAGTAATTTTCCTTCTTGCATTCCAAAATTTGACTTTTTTGGATTAAATGAGATGCCAAACTTTCTACATTTCTGGAAAACCCTTCTTAAATGTTTGAGATGTTGATCATTAGGATATGAAAATATAGTGATATCATCTAAGTAAATAGAAATAAAGTTATATTTCTCATCGGAAAATGCTATTTTCACGACCCTTTGGAAATTTTCTCCTGCATTCATAAGCCCTAAAGGCATTTTTTCATACATGAAGGTGCCCCAAGGCATTGTAAAAGTTGTCTTCTCTTGGTAATCATGATGCACTATGATTTGGTTGTATCCAAACAAACCATGAAGCATTGATATCTTTTGAGATCCAACCACCTTCTATAGGATGTAATCCATCTTATGAAGTGGATAATTGTCTTTGAGAGACACCATGTTTATATTCCAAAAGTCTACACACAACTTGATCTCACCACTTTTCTTCCCGACAGACACTAGGTTAGCCACCCACTTGGAAAATCTTAAGGACACTATAATTATGGCATCAAACAACGTCCTTACCTCCTTTTCAATCAATGGAAACAACATAGGTTTTATTCTTCTCAACTTTTTCTTGAAGGGTTTATGATTATCCTTGATTGGAATTACATGTTGAATTACCATAGTATCATAGACCTTTAAATATCCATAACTCCATGCAAAGACATCGGGGAAATCCTTCATTAGGTTGATATACCTCTGTTTAATTTATGGACTGAGTGTTTTGGACACTTTGATGATCTTGGGATCCTTTTGAGTCCCAATGTTGCAATATTCTATGTCCTCATCATTTGCAGTGATTTTAGGATTTTTGGATACATCGTTGTTTTCAAACCGATTTTCCAATGGGACCAAGCCTTTGGGAATAATGTTAATTTTGAGCTACACTATATCTCTTCCAACAATATTATTTTGAAAAAGTTCATCATTGTTGAACACATTTTCATCTTCATTCTCTTCACAACAACACTCATCGTCAATATTCAAATTAGCAAATTCATCACTCATCTGAAGGAATCTTTCTACATGTTCGTCATCTTCAAATATTTGCCAATATTTAATGTTATCAGGTAATGTTGTATTGTGCTTGAACTCAATTTCATACTTTTTATTTGGAAAAATTGGAATTTTGAAAACAAATGCTGAAGTAGCTAAAGCATCTGCAATTTGATTTTCCCCCTAGGAATCACTAATAAATTGCATTCTGAAAATTATTCAAGAAGATCAAGTACTAAATTCCTATATGCCCTCAATATAGGATGCTTGGACTGATATATACACTTTACTTGATTAATAACAAGCTCAAAATCTCCATGTACAACTATCATCCTAACACCTAATTCTTTTAAAGCCTTCAATCCCAAAATCAGTGCCTCATATTCAACCATGTTATTGGTACAATCAAAATCAAGTTTGTAAGAATAGAGTTTTGTACCTATATTGGGAGAGTTAATCCACACACCAGCTCCTCCTCCTTCTCTGCTAGAAGATCCGTCAAAGCTTATATTCCACATCTCATCCTCTGCACTATTTTGTTGATTTGTAATTTCCTTTGTTTGATGATCAGTGTTGTCTTTGATGGCCATGACAGTCATTGGCTCCTCCTCTTCAAAGCTCAAGTCATTATAGAAAATAGAAGAGCCAACTTCAGTATCTACAGAGTAAATGGGATGGTTTTTTGGTTGAGTTTTTCTACTCACCATGTACTTGAGAAAAATATCTCTATACAACCTACTTTCTTGACCAAAAACAAGGATAGTAGCATATGACATATCCATTTGCAAAGTTCCTTTCAACTTTGCAGCTCAAGATCTAGATAACAACATGCCAAATTTAGGAGGGATGTCAGCAACCACCACATCCATGATCATATTTTTTGATGGAATTTGAGACAATGAAACAACTAGATCTTTGATTAAACCCAAGCATTTCACCTTCCTTGAGTCAAAAGAGAAAAGATCCTTGTAGATCTTGTAATATCTAAGCCCAACTCATCCACGACCACCTTGAGCATAAGATTATGTGATGCTCCTGAATCTAACATGGCATTATGTAAGGTCATGTCATGAATTTTAAGACTAACATATAAAGGAGGGGCATCATCAGCATCGCCACTCTCCTCCACATGTGGGCCAAACAGGATAGCAAGGTGATCATCTTGTACATTCAAGGTGTCAGAGGCTTCTTCCATTTTGAGCATTTTAATGATTTGATTTTTATATTCTCCACTCTTAATTAGCTCATTAAATGGAACATAAATTTTGATTTTAGCCATTTCACTTTCAAAATTAAAAGGAGACGGGGCATTTTCTAAAATTAAAAGGAGATGGGGCATTTTCTACCTCTTTGATGAATGCTTCCTTTCTTTCCTCGGGTATTTTATTTGGAGCTTCTTCTTTGGATTTTCCTTTCTCCATTACATCCTTTGCTGAATTATATTTCTTAGGTTGCTTGAAGAAGGTGTATTTATCTGAAGTTCCCTTGTAGGATTTGCATGCACCTTTTTTCTTCTGAGGTTATACTGTTTCTAAAGATGCATAATAGCATTTTGATATCCCTTTTTAAATTATTTTGTTTCCAATGAAAACATATCATCATTATTTTTCATCAGCTTATCATTTACATCCATAAATTGATCACGTTCTTCTTTAGTTAAGAACACATTTGCTTATGTATCATCACAACAATGCACATTGTCTTCAATTGTTTGATCAAAATATTCATTTACATGGTTGTTTTGGAAAGGAGGTTTTATTTTTTGATCACCTTGATTTCTCTGGTCTCTTTTCCTGATCTGTGGAATTGGAGCTCTTCTAAAATTTTGATTTATGGGCTAAAAATCAGTTTGATCCCTGGTGGCGGGCTTATTCTACAAGGACATATTTCCATGAATATTTCCATAGTTTTCATCATCAAATCAAATTTCTCATCTAATGATTGAAAAGTTGAGGGTTGTGCTTCTCCTTAGACCTTATTTACATCTTTGTCATGATTATGTTTGATCTTCCCTGATGCCATCAGATTTACCTCTACTTCAATTACATCACTCATCATATCATCTAATGTATTGGATATCCTTTCTCTTAACAACAAGGCAAAGTCACTGTCAAAAGAATCAGCATATTGAAGTTGGGCAGCTCCAGGAGGAGGAATTGAATTATAAACTTTCATAAATCTGGTTGAAAACTCTTGTACTATTTCATTTGGTGATGTTTTTATGTTATTGTACTGAGTTAACAACTAAAGAGGATTCTTTTTATCACCCACCTTGCAACAAAAAGTGTTTCAAAAGATGAAAAATTAGGGATACTCACTGCAGGAAGAGATTGAAACCATTTTCTGACTTCTCCTGAAAGACTTTGTGTGAACAACCTGAGTTTTTCATCCTCACGATCTACCTCTTCTAGGTCAACAAAATCATTGAACCAATATAAGTGTCTTTGGGCTGATACATTTTCTTCAGAATCAAATGATTTGATTCTTTGCTTATAATTTTTGGATAAATCGTGCAACTGGGCAGGCAAGGCAAGTGGAGAAAATCTGGTTTCCATGGCTCTAAGAGGATTTTGGGCTATTTGAATAGTCTGAGTGGGGACAGTATGAATAGGAATAGTCTGAATGGGGACAGTGGGAATCAAAGACTGGAATTTGTCTCACTTCAACTTAGATTCTGATCTAGATCTAAACAAGGTTTGTTCAAATTTTAAATCAAAGTCAAGGTCATCGATAATTTTTAAGTTGTCTTTGGGTAAAGATAGATTTTTGTTCAGTAAAACAAATGATTTGACTATCCTTTCTTTTCTTTTGTGCAAGAGTTTCTCAGGATCAGACACAGATGCTATAGGTTCTCAAACAAGGTTCCTTCTAGTGTGAATTCTCTTAGGATCCAAGATTTCTTATTTTCTCAAAAAACAAAAATATGCTACTGGTCTTATTAAATTAATTCGTCAGGGTAAGAATATTTCAGCCAAAAAAGGTGTATGATTCACTACTACCCTCAATAATAAAATCTAAATCTTTTAGTCGTTCTTTCACAGGGAAAATTTTCAATTTTGTCCCCGACAACGACACCAAAATGTTAACACTGAGTAAATTGTTGGGTTGAAGAAACATTCTACAAAGGTAACCTACAAACCAACTTTAAGAGTGGAAAATAGCCTTTCCAATATAGAGAGGGCTCTCTCTGGGACTTAATCTCTGATAGACAAGTTGATTTAAATTGATGGCTAGATTTAGAATTTTGATATAATTTTTCAAGGTCTGTTGATAAAAGATAGTACTTCTAGGGCTATGGATTCAACCCCTAAAAAAAAGAAAACAATGCTTGGTAGATAGAACTCCTCAGATGAAAAAAGGCTAAATAATGTGATGAAATTCAGTGTTTAGTTTGATCATGTAGGGTGAAAGAAGAAAAGAAACACACAATAGGAGCAGAGCACCACAAAGGATGAATTCTGACCTTAGTTGAGAAGATAGAAAGAATTTAAATCAGTTAGGTCTAGAGCACCATTAGATGAATTCAGGACTTTTAATTTACCAATTTAAAGAGAAGAAAATTTTAGATGAAAACAAGTACATAGGGAATACATACAAAGAAGAGTACAATCTTCAAATCACCACAATTAGAATATTTTTCTTAAGGAATTCAAGACTTTTGCATTTGTACTTCTTTAGATTCAAAAAGTTACATTGAGGATCAAAATGTCTATACTTCTGCCCACACGCCCCTTTTTACATCAAAATAGTCCATATATATATATATATATATATATATATATATATATATATATATATATATATATATATATATATATAAATAAAGATACACATATTTACTAAGTCTCGAACTTCTATCTCCTAGAGATATGTCTCTTGTTGTTTTCAAAGAGAACAACAACCTCTACAAAATTTACCAAAAATAGGAAAGTCGATTTGCTAATCATAGCCTATCTGAAATGCTATTTACAATCATAAATTCTTGATAAAATTTCAACCATATGGTTGTGATGAATCATCATGTGTATCGTTGGACAACATTGTCACCTTTGTGCATTAAATTTTAGTTTCTCCTGTGCAAATGTTGGTTGTGATATCTACGCAGCGATTTTGTGCGATGGATCTTCATGTTCAGGTTGCTCATGCGAATCAAGTTGGAAAAAAAGGATGGGATCATTCAGTTTGTTTGCAGCTTCCTTATTCAATCTCACTTGCAGTCGTAAGTCCATGTTTTCCCTTCTTAATGACAAATTTTGTCTCTTTAAACTCCTCACATGTCTCAACAAAGCCACATTCCTTTTCAATTTTGATTGGGAATCAGAGAGAGTTGCACATGCATCATCAATAGCTGGTCTGCATTTCTTGTAATGTTTGATTATCCCTTCCTTTGATATTTTTTTTCCTCCTTGAGCTTAATGATCTCATCTTGAGCTTCTCTTAGCTTCTTTTTCATCCATTTTATATTATTTTCTCCTCCTGTTGGTGAGGTAGGAGATATCTGACCTGCTTTACTCTATGATGCTTCTTCTTAAGGAATTATTTATGTTAGAATCATCCTCAATTATTTTTTCTCCTGATAGAATTAGGCTATAACATGTTGAGCTTTCTTTAGTTGTTGTTTCACCTCCTTATATCTACATCTTCCTCACCTGGTTCCACTTGCTTTTCATCAATCTCCTGGGCTATGCATTCAACAATATTTGTCTGAATTGTGGGTATGGGAAACCTCCTGGTAGAGGACTTGGTGCACAATTTACTTAGATCATGTGTCTCCTCAGTTTCATTAGTGAATTTTAATTTTCCTCTTTTCTTCGAGGCTGAATGACTGAGTGGTGAATTCTCAATTTATTTTCCTTTTCCCCTTTTAGCAACACCTCCTCATTTTACCGTTGAACTATGAAATGTTGATTTCTCAGCCTATAAAGGAATATATCCTTTAGGTTCCTTGAGAATGTTTTTTGAAATCAAGAAAGAATCTGAGTCCCTATTTAACTTACCAAGCTCCTCAACCATCAACATATTTATCAAGGAAAAATGGAATAGGCTATTCTATGGCTAGTCAGTTTTGGATTAGACACTGTTTGTCATATTTCCCATGCTTCTACATAGGAAGAAAGGTAAGTTTAAAAGGACTTCTCCCTATTAAATGTATCAGGGTCCTAATGTGGTATTGATGTACCTTATCAAATCTACCCTCACAAGTAAATTACTTCTGAATTATCCTCATAAACGTGTCAAAAGGATTCAAAATATATTCACTGGGAATGTTGGCTTCAATTTTCCTATTTTTGTATTCAGGTTTGAGAAAATCAATATAACATGACATATCTAATGGCATACATTTGAACCATTTTTCTCCCTACATAGGAATTTTCATCACAGCTGATATGGTTTCCTATGGAAGTTGAAAATTGATCCTTGCAATAGTTGCACTGACACCAGTAAAGTTAAGGGTGAATTGCTTAGTTAGTTGCGCATTATACCCTTGAACCTTTTCATAGAATATTATGCATCCGCCTTGTTCAAAGGACACTCTAATCATTGGGTATGTGTGTAATAACTTTAAATTATGTGGCTCAAACCTCACGACTCTCCCGCTTCTTGCATTCTTTCTTTTTCGTTGAGAATTTTTTGTGATGTTGATATATGTCAATTGCAGTTGTGCAGCAATAGATTGTAATAACCTCTACGCAACGAAAAAGGGAATAGTAACCTCTGACAACAAACGAGAGAAATAAACCTTGGGCAGAAAATGAGAATAGTGACTTTTGCACGGTGTGTGGGAAAATATAGCAACATGAAACTCTATGCAACAAACAAATCAGTAGCAGGAAACTCGATGCAGGAAAAAACTCGGCGCAACAGTAAACAACAACGGAAAACTTTGGTGCAACAGAAAACTCTGCGCAACAATAATCAACAACAAAAAAAATTGGCGCAAGAGTAGGTTATAAGAATTTAGCTCAAAAGAAAGAAGGTTGATTGTGTGAAAAACAAACTCATTCCATAAGCTAATTTGCAATGAGCTCCAAGAAAAACTCTTGAACAATGATTGAAAGCAATGGAGGATATGCAGCAAAAATAGAATAGCATATTTATGTAGCGACTGGAAGCACACAGTATTTACATAGCAAGGGGCTTCATAGATTACTGGAAAGGATATTGATGACACACAAGTCTTGAAGGTGATGGAGAAACATGAAATGTGACCAATATTTATTCTTGAATGGATAAGGAATAAAATTTTGAAAAGGGATGAAATATCCATAGCGACAGGATGTTTTAAGGCAAGTTAAGGATTTGTGCAGCGGGTACACCTTTGAAGTTTGCAATGGTACAAATGATATGAAGTTCCATGATTATTCCCATTTCTAACCTCATGATTAGGAAATGATGCACCATAATATCGTTTTACATGAAATTAATCATAACCACTTGATTCGACCTTGGTACATAATTTCCCACTTTTCAAGATGACTCGAGACTTAGGAAAGTAGACCTTTACAATTTAAATATGACGAACCTTACACTCTTTTAACCAACTTATGGCTAAACCCCTTAGTTGAAATTTCAATCCATTCTTTATTTGATCAACCTCATAAACTTTGACACACTAACTATGATTCATCTAGGAAAGGCTTGATTTTTTTCAAGATCAAGGCATGACTCTGAAATTGTTTTGGACAAACCTCTAACTTTAGCTACAAAAATCATGGTGCTAATAGACCCCAAGCTACCCCATGTTGTCTATGTTTCAATTCCCTCCTCTTGAGTGCCAAATTCTCCTCTTCCAATGGAATGTTTTCTCCAAGAAAGCAACCTCCTCTATGTGGCCAAGATATTTGAAGATCTGCAATGCCCTAAGGAAGATTATCATGCGAGCACCTAAATAAGGTCAAGAAACCACTAAGTAAGCCATATCCAAGGTGAAAATCCATAATGGACAATTTAGGGGTTAATCATACACCATGTATCCTAAATCTAATGAAGCACCCCCCAACATGGTGTAAACACTTTCGGAGTAACCTTAGAAGATAACACATTGTTATAGCAAGATTTGCCCCACCATTTCTATCTTGCACAGAGAGCCTTTTCCCATCTCCCTATGCAGACTTCTCATCCCTTCTTGATGAATCCAAAGCCAAAAATACACATTTTCCCACATATATGTTCCCTATATTCTATACAACATGCGTATATGCAGGCTGCTCCACTACAGCCAACATACATCGAGATTTGTGCCAGAAAATACAAAATGGAGTCGAGTTTCCATGTCACGACATGAGATCTCTGATCCTTGGCCTTCCGCATACTAGAAACATTATGAATTGGCCCTTTAGTTGAATTTTGAAGACTATAAAAGCAAAACTCCGAGATATGGAAAAAGGGGAGAAAGCATTCAACTTTGAGAGCAAAGTTACTCTGGAGAAATTACTTCATATTGAGTTTGCATCCCTTTGTCCCTCAAGTCTGAACACAATGTTCATCCCCCAAGCGCTTTCCCTATTGTTGAGAGAACCTCATTGTTTCTCTCCTTTGATCTTGAATTTGGTGGAGGATTGAAGTGGTGGAGGCCCAGTTGGAAGGAACTTGGTTCCTTGGTTTTGAACCATGCTGACACGAAAGTCTGTAATGTTGTCACTTCTGCTGATCAATTATTAATAGAAACACTCCTTTCTCGTCCTATTGGTATCATGAAAATATATGATTTTTATCCATGGGCATGTTTGTAATGTTTATTAATGGATTATGTTATCTAATGTGCTAACCCCTTTATACTATCACCATGCACTTTCTATGCTTATTTGTTAAGTACTTATTGCAGGTATAAAGCTTTGGGTCGAAGTGCTCAACGGTGGAACATCATCGAACATTGGATCAAGGTAAGCCTCTTACTTATCTTGAACATTAGTTTATATAGCATACAATGGAATTGAGCTAATTTCTACAATCATACCTGTCTGTTGTGGTTTACCCTTGGCCATAAAGAGTTTTTCCCTCATAACAGAAATGGCGACTCCACTGGGGAGAGATCTTCCTTCTAAGGGTTAAACTATTTTTTCTTCTTGCATTACTCTTTTTCCTTTGTGTTTCTTATCGTATCACTGCTTGACAAATTATGTTCACTCCGAGTATGATTTTCAACCTTTTTCCCTTTCCTGGCCTTGTTTTAAAGCCTGTACGCTCCTTTTTCTTTGACAGTCACGTATACATGCGTACTGCCTCTCTGCAAGCTACTTATATAAGAATTGTTCTCCTAAACAGTCGCATATACCACTTTCCCTTGCTTGTTTGCTTGGTTTAGTGACTGTTGGGTGGGATTTGAGGTTTGTTGAGCCTTCTTAGGTCTCTGTAGTGCCTGTTGAGCTTCTCTAGGTTGACAAGAAAACTATTGGGAGTTGAATTTATGGGCATAGTCTTTCTCATTGTTTTTTCATTTTTGATTTGTCCTTGAACCCTAGGCTATCTGCTTGGCTGCTTGGTATTCTGCTTGAGTTATTTCGTTTATACATAGTATAATTTTTATATCAAGTTGTTTTTCAGTCCATGCATTTTCTCTTTAATATATTGAAAATACAAAAAAAATAGGCATTTTGCATTGGTTAGAATTTTTGTCTTTGAACCTTTGTCATTAGCTTAGTACATTTAGCGAAAGATTGCATTTTACTTCTGAATTGCAGAGTTGAAATTGAAAATTGCACTGTTTTTATTAGCACATCATTCCTTGAAAAGTTAAATATAGACTTTGCATTACATTCATATTTATCTTCTTGCAAAATCATAACATCATGAGTTTCACTTCCATACCCTTTTGAGTAATCATGGCCAGTAAAATTTACGCTTTAAACTAAAATTGATTAGTCACGATTTTATTTTTAGGGTGCACAAACTAGTCTAGGATTTAGTGCCTTGGAATAGGATTTTGTGAGTAAATTTCTCCAAGGTAATTAAATCAACATATGTGTCTAATACAGGGAGTTTAGAAGTCCATTGTATAATTGGTAAGATCAGGAGGCTCCGCTCACACCGGAGTTAATCACGAGGTCGTGTGAAGTTAGTTGAAGGGATAACCCCTGGATACTTACCTAGAGTTAGAGATATTTCTATGGATTTATTCGTATTCGAGGATCTTGCTAGTACCCATACCTCTGTCAAAGGTGGTGCTTTCAAGGTTTTGGGATTTTCTACCCTTCCCATACGGTGATCCAAACTTACGATTGCTCGCATGTGCATCGGTTATACAGTGGTTTATTAGTTTCTTGACTTAGGTATCTCATAGGTTACTTGCAGGGGTTATTCTACTTGTACCCTAGGTCAAATAGGGGTTAGACAACACAAAACCTTTATGGAGGATTACCTCTTCGGGGGGATCTGATTGACTAGTTGTTAAGCCCACAAGGGCCCCTATAACTGATTATGTTACCTCCAAACTTTAGCAGGGATCCTCAGGTCCCTCTTGGACAAGACATACCTTCTTGAGAGAGGGAGGCCACTTAGCCACTTAAGCTCGTTTGCATGCATATTGGACGTTTGAATTTTGGTATGCTCTTTTGATTACTAGTTGGCCTTATGAGTCTATACTAAGTCTTCATTATCATGGACAATGGAGTTCCTTTTGCTCCCTCATTTACTGTTACCCCACCCCCCATGATATCCACTCATTTCATGAGGACAGATCCTTCCACTTTGCATTATGGTATCCATAACCACAGAACTTAGTCTGCGCCTTGGGTCTCTAGTCATTCTCCTATTGATATGTCGTCTCACTTGTCATCCTCTATCTCGCCTCCTTATGCGAATACAAGTTTTGGGTCTGGGGGCATGATGCCTCCTTCTTATCCCTCCCCGTTTGGTGGGAGTCATATCCTTCAAACACCTCTTATGGTAGGAGGTTGGAATCTTACTTCCTACGAATCCATTATGTGAGAAGTAAGTGCCCAATTAAGCAATCATTATGCTTGTTACACTTCGTCCACTTATCCTTCTTCTGCTATGTCGGTTCCTACGAACACTTTTCCCATGGCGGATCTCCATTTTCCATCTGGTGTTTCATCCGAGGGGAATTATTCTTATAGTATGGGAAACCCCCTTATGAAGTTCCTTCGTCTGGGGGAAACATGTTAA
Organism: Picea glauca; assembly: GCA_000966675.3. Classification (NCBI taxonomy): domain Eukaryota; kingdom Viridiplantae; phylum Streptophyta; class Pinopsida; order Pinales; family Pinaceae; genus Picea; species Picea glauca. Next base: position 301,177 of record JZKD02S2055739.1, on the reverse strand, counting down.
GCCCTAATATTGGCTCATTACCCCTTAATTGGGGCATATTAGATTAGTAATGCTATTTTATTTATGTCGGATTTAGGCCATTAGTTGTAATTTAGATTAGTAATTTTA
>JZKD02S2055739.1:284805-295696 GCA_000966675.3 Picea glauca | reverse complement strand
GTAAAAGGAGGTTTCCCCCTTGAAGAGGCTTATTATCTGATATTATCTCTTTTTCAAGGTGTTGAGTACTTTTCCTGAGGTTTTTATATGCTATATTGATGTTTGGTTCTTAACAAAACATATATCCTCACATGAGTAACCTTTGTCATGTCGCTTTCTCTTCGCAAGTGAATTCTTCAGTGTCAATGCCCTTACAACCCTTTATGTATCAGTATGGAGGAGGATACTATCATGCCAGACAGGGATAGGGTGTAAACCAGGATCCTTCCTGGCCTGCAATTCCTCAAAACCAATATTTCCTTGGACCTTGGTCTCAAATTCCGCAATTCACCACCTCCACAAGTATAGTCACTACATGTCATATTGGCGTTATATCACCAACCTATACTAACCATGTTGGAGATTGGTCGACAGCCTCTATGAGTCATGTTGAACACCTGCAATCAGCTGCTGCAAGTCATGTTGGGGGAACAAGTCCAGTCAGTGCATGTCATACTAGCATTACATCACCAACCTCTTCTAGGCATGTTGGAGATTGGTCGACAACCTCTGTGAGTCATGTTGAAGACCTGCAACCAACTGTAGAAAGTCATGTTGGGGGCACATGTCTGGTCACTGCTAGTCACACTACACATCCATCACCAACCTATGCTAGTCATGTTGGGGATCCATCACCAACCTATGCTAGTCATGTTGGGGATCCATCACCAACCTATGCTAGTCATGTTGGAGATTTTCTACTAGCCTCTACAAGTCATGCTAGGAGCATGTCACCAGCCACTGCAAGTCATGTTGGGGGCATTCATATGATTGAGAATCCTGGACATCTCAGACGTAAGCCTAGATTCCTTTGCAAGATTTGTGAACAAAGTTACCTTACTCATTTTTTTCATGTTACTACTGGGATACCAGAAATGTGGGGCTCGCATAAGGGCCCTTCGGGTTCTAAGGAATATATGGTTTCACAACACTCCTTTGCTTCTTTGGTTGATACAACAGTCATGTCAATGCAATCTTCAGCTGAAACCCCTTTCCCTTTAGGGGTTGATGCATCCTTTGACCTTGTTGTCTCACATCCTGTTCAAACTATGATCATGTCGATGCAATCTTCGACCGACACCTCTACTATGTTTGGGGGTGACGCGTCTCTTGAACTTGTTGTCTCGCATATTGTTCAACCAATGATCGTGTCGATGCAATATTCGACCGATAACACTCCTATTTTTTGGATTGATGCACCTATTGAACTTCTCGTCTCGCATCCTATTCAACCAATGGTTGAGGAAGTGGTCATATTGATGCAATATTCAATGGACCCCACTCTTCTCTCGGAGAGTGACAAGTCTAAGGAAGCGGTCGCGCCAATGCAATTTTTGGTCGATCCCATTCTTCTGGTTCTGGTTCTATACCTTCTATGCCATGTCCTTAGAATTTCTATTACTTCACCTTTTGAACAAGAGAGAGTTTTACTCTTCCCAAGTTCTCTCCCTCCAAGTCTTGATGAGGTTCCCTTTGATTGGGATGGTCTTGTGGGGCATCCAATGCCTCCACCTATGTATTTTCTAGGAAAAGACATTATCCAATATAAAACGGAGACAATAACCTTCATTAGAATTTTTCCCTCCATGACTTGGAGATATTTGGGTCTTCCCAAGCTTGTGTTGGTTCTTCATAAGATACTGACATTCCAAAGAAGGTCCACATGGGAGCCTTGGCCTCCCTGTGGCTTGCCGCCTAGAATCTTCTGAAGGAGTCTTAATTAAGCTCTTTTCCGACTCATCTAAAAACCAAAAATATTTCCGAGTGATTTGTCCCTTTCACACTCGTTAAATTGGATTTGAAAGGTCATGAGTCTTAGTTAATCTCTTTTCCGACTCGTTATCAAAAATAGAAAATATTGTCGAGTGAACTTGTCTTTTTCACACTCATAGATTGGATTTGAAAAGACGTCTATTTGGCACAAGTTTACCCCTTTTTCACACCAAGTAGACTACAAGACATAAAAAAGGATATTTTTTGGCATTAAGTTGTGATTGCATCTCATTCCCTCGCTTGCAGTATTGATCCTTTAGCCAGTTCTCGCTTTGCATTATAAATTGTTTCCTAAGAAGTTTTTGCATCCTCAACTAAGAAGATCCTTGTTTATATCCTTCGCAGTTTGACACCCTATACCTTGGAGGGAACATCACCCCAAGTGTCTGTCTCCTGCATGCATTTCCTTTCATTAAGCATAGGTACGTTCCACTACTGGAACTAGTTTTGCGTACTTGCGACACTTGTTTCCTCCTCTGTATCATAGCATTCATTTTTTATGAAAAAACAAAAAAAGGCGGGCGGTAAGGGAGTACTATATTATAATTGGCAGCATTTGTGTCACCTTTGAACAAAACACAAAATTATTGAGGCCTTGTGTCATCATAATTTTGGGTTTAGCATGGCCTTAGGAAGTTGATCTCGTTACAGAGTTTTCTCTATCAACTAGTTACTCTTCCAGTCCCTATAGAGAACATTATTGATGCCTCCTGCATCTAATAGTCACATCATTGAGTCTATCTTGTCGAATTCCACCATGTGTCTCATTCTCTTGTTCAAAGGAAGTTTATCAACTTGTGTTAGCCACTCCTCAGAAATCTTGACTTTTCATGTCGGGCATACCCTCACTTTGTCTCACAATCACATGATATTATGGTCTTATCATGCACCCTAGCCCTACTTGCATCATCGGTAGATCACCTTGAACCCATCAGTCGACATTTCATCATTGGTCACTGAATGTGTGGTTTCCCTTGTGTTTGACGACAAGAAACCTATTCACACTTTGGGATTCGTGCAGTGTCTTGGATGCCATTAGCCTTATTGGTGTTTTCCTCTTCTTTGTCAGTATTTTTTTTCATTGGCTATTATTCAGAGGGTATTTTTCATCTACCGCTTGCATTTGGTACATGCTAAAGATGCACAGGTTCGTTGGTTCATGAACATGTTCTTCGTTCAATCTCCACCAAATCATGAAGCTCCTGATTTATTCCTCGTGTTGATTGATGAGAGATTCCTTAATTCTCTCCTTTCAGTAGGTCTCTTTCCATCGACTTCAGCTCATTTATTCTAGATATGGGACCTAGAGTTTTATGAATACCTTGAGGCTTACAGTCATTAGTGGCAGTCTCTCTCACCATTGTCATATGGGAATACATCAATGTCTCCTGATCAATGGATTTCTCAAATGTTCGACACCGACTCCTTTATTCACACTTGTAGGAATGTACTCAGTGCCTTGATACCTACTTTCATTATTGGTAGGTTGTCTCACATTTGTTAATGGTATACCTCAATGACTGGTAATAAAACAATGTCTCATTATGTTCGACCTCAACTCCTTTATTCACATGATGTAGACTTGCACCCTTGGCGGATAGTGTAGAAGACTTGAAGACATCAACACATGGAAACAACTTTCCTGAGTTGTTGCTTCTCTTTCATTGGACCAACACCTACTCGACTTCAGTGATCATGGGAGATCAGATTGTACTCTATGGTATACAAATATATTCAGATTGATTTTGAGATTGGTTTCACTGGGCCTCATTCGTGACTATGGCAACTTTTGGCATATAAACGCATTTGTATTTGCCTATTCATGGCCACAGACACTTGGTTGATATATTTTCCACATGGAACTGCATTGTATTATTGGCAACCATGTATGCAAAGTCAATACAAAATGTAATGAGCAATCGATTTCATCCAGCTGGTTCTCTATCACTCCACTCCTGGGTTATTTATAATGTATTTCGGCCATCGCAGATACTCCTATGATCTCACACATTAGGGGGCATCTATTATAGAAATATTTCCCCACCATTGCTATCTTGCACAGAGGGCCTTTTTCCATTTCCCTATGCAGACTTGTCATCCCTTCTTGATGAATCCAAAGCCAAAAATACACTTTTTCCACATATACATGCCCTATCTGTTATACAACATGTGTATACGCAGGTTGCTCCACTACATCTCATGTACATCAAGATTTGTGCCAGAAAATACAAATTGGAGTCGAGTTTCCATGTCACGACAGGAGATCTATGATCCTTGGCCTTCCATATACTGGAAATGTTCTGACTTATCCCTTCAGTTGCATTTTGAAGACTATAAAAGCATAATTCTAAGCTATGGAAAAAAGGGGAGAAAGCATTCAACTTTGAGAGCAAAGTTACTTTGGAGAAATTACTTCATATTGAGTCTGCATCCCTTTGTCCCTCAAGTTTGAAAACAGTGTTCAGCCCCCAAGCTTTTTCCCTATTGTTGAGAGAAACTCATTGTCTCTCTCCTTTGAGCTTGCCTTTGGTGGAGGATTGAAGTGGTGGAGACCCAATTGGAAGAAACTTGGTTCCTTGGTTTCAAACCGTTTCGACACAGAATTTTGTAATGTTGTCACTTTTGCTTATCAATTATTAATAGAAATACTCCTTTCCCATCCTATTGGTATCGTGCAAATATATGATTATTATCCATGGGCATGTTTGTAATGTTTATTAATGGATTATGTTATATAATGTGATAACCCCTTTATACTATCACCATGTACTTGCTATGCTTGTTTGTTAAGAACTTATTATAGGTATAAAGCTTTGGGTCAAAGTTCTCAACGATGGAACATCATCGAACGTTGGATTGAGGTAAGCCTCTTCCTTATCTTGCACATTAGTTTATATAGCATACAATGGAATTGAGTTGATTTATGTAGTCATAAATGTCTATTGTGGTTTACCCTTGGCCATAGAGATCTTTTCCCTTGTAACACTCATAACTCCCTCTAATCAGACAAAAGTTTTTATAATTGCCAAAAACTATATAACAATACAAGATTACAACACAATATTCATTCAATATTGTTTAAAATTCACCTATACCTTAGAAACTATGATCATTTCCCTCTCTTTCAGATTTATTTAAACACCTCGATTTCTATAGATCATCGTAGGCAAATAAGCCATGTCATCATCAATCAAATTTGATGTTGGATCAACTATGTCAACTAACATGATAATAAATTCTACTAATTGACCTAATCACCCAACTTTCTTAATAATGTCTCGAATAACCTATCGATATCATTTGGACTTCTAACCAATTTGACCAAGCCAAGTTTGGCACTCCATGATTCTTTATCATGAACAAAAAAACACCTTTCTTAATAATCCATTTATGGGATAAAAATTGGCGGACAACTTAAACATGTTACTTTTATTAATTTATGGGTGTCGAAGCATGAATAGAAATGAATAAAATAATGGAAAGATGCACACAAAGATAATTAGAACATAACATTGTTTGTATAACCAAGTAATTGTTATATACAATGTTTTGTGATAGAGTTAGCAAGAGAAATAAAGGACAACTAATTATTTTATGCTTTATCTATGCCTTTAATTCATAGATAGTAAACATAAGAATAAATTTCAATTACGCTGAAGGTAATTCAATTACCAAATTGTTGATGCAACGTATTATAATGGTATTGGCAACAATAACCATTCTCAGTTAGAAGAAAGTGCATGGGATGAAAAGCATGTGTGTGGAATTTAGGCATGCATAAGGAGTTGTGGCATGCATGCAAGTGTTGGAACTTGGCACACAAAGCCAGGACTTGATGTGCATGGTGTTATTTAAGCCAAATATGATTGTGTATCTAGGGAACTGCCTAAAACCTTGTAAGAGCAATTAGGACCAAGGGTGGTTTGGTTTGATGAGGTTGACACAAGATATGGGAACGTATTGACACATGTGAAGCTATGTGTCGAACCCTTGTAGTTGCACTCAAATCACTCACCCCTAAATCAAACCCATGTTTTTTTATTGTATGTTTATTTTTTCCCTTTGAGATTGTATTTGAGAGACTAATCAACATAATCTTATCACCAATTTATTTTCGACTTGAAATGCTAAGAGTGCAATGAACATTCATACTTGTGACCATTCAATGGTATTTATAATGTCATGAGTAGTTGTATCACTCATAATGTTTTCCAAGGAAAACCTCATGAGAAAACCCAAGGGATGCTTCCCCATATTCATGGATGGCATCCTTATTAAATTTGTTAGCATATACTTGTGCACCTAACCTAAGGGGATTTGAATGAAGCACCTGCAGGCACAAAACTAGCCAAATTCCCATCAATATTGGAAACAACTGGTTGAGATAATGGCTTGGGATTTATATCACTCATATTATTTATTACTATAGAATATTTTTATTATCTTATATGGATTCTATGCCTTTCTCCTATTTTGATTGTATATTTTATAGTTAACCAACACCTTGTTCATAACAAAGAGATTAAATGTAAAAACACAAATTTAATCCTCTATTTAGTATTGTGTATGTACATGATGGATGATCATATGAAAACAAATTTAAATTGTAAAAAAACATTGAATCATAATAAAATACTTCACCGGATTTTTCAATTTTCCTCTTTGTTGGCCCCCATGGGAATCAAGAAGGCCTTGGAATAGTACATACAAAAATTTCTTTGGCAAGGAGGGAAAGCTAACTCAAAAAAATTTCATCTGGTGAACTGGAAGTTGGTCAAATATTCTAAAGATCATGGTGGATTGGCAGTGAGAGACCTAGAAATGGTAAATTTAGCTCTGGCATCCAATATTTTATGGCGACTGGTAATAGGGAAAAAAGAATGGTGGAAATACTCTTTGCTGAAAAAGTATTTCTTGAGTGAGAGAAAAATATGTATGGATGTTTCTCCATCTAGGCAGCTTGGTTCCCCCATATGGAAGTTGCTCGGAGCCTCTCTTCCTCTTTTGAAAATCTCCCTTTTCTGGATCCCTGGGAATGGGAGATTAATTGATATTTGGAAGGATTCAATCCTTGGGTCTCCCCCTTTAGGCTTGGATCCTTCCTTTGATGGTCTTAAGCACTGGATGATGGAGCATCAAAAGAGAAATATGTTCGATATTTTAGTTTGGATCTCAAATGGGGCTTGATCTGGTTGGTCCATTGAGGATTACCCTCCTCCCCTCTCTAACCAGGTTCATGCTTTCTTTCAGGCTCTCAAAGGGGCAACTCCAATTCATATTCAAGTTCAATATAGTCAGGGATGGGGAGTAAAGGGATATTTGGTAAAGGAAGGTTACCAAGAATTGCTTCTTCATACTAGTCTCTTGCCTAAATCATCTTGGTGGAGTAACATCTGGAGCACGGATGGGATCCCAAAAATTATTATGTTTTTTTGGATCATCACTCATGGGAATACCCTTACTGAATAAAATCTTCTCAAAAGAGGAATCCAAGGCCCATTTCGTTGTGTGTTATGTGAAAACAACTTCAAGACAAATCAACATCTATTTCTCGACTGCACATGATTCTCCAGACAGGTCCAGCTAGAGGTATATTAAGAATTGGTCCCTAGGAAAAAATGTCCTTCCCACTATAAACCCATGTTGGGAAAATGGGAAAATTTCTATCAGGGTTCCTTCCATGGAAAATCAATGTTCAAAAGAGTTTGGAAGGCCAATCCTAAATATTTCTACTGGAAAATTTGGTTAGCTAGAAATGGAATTATTTTTAAAAATAAGAGATCTTCTCCCCTCTCGATGGCCTCTCATTCATTGGATCAACTGGCTAAATTTATTAATTCTAAAATAATCAAGGAGAAGGATTTTCTAGCATTGGAGATAGAATAAGAGCTTTGGATGAAGAGATTAAATTTATCTATGCTCAATCATTCCCACAATCCTCAGAGATCTTGTTGGCAAATTCATTCTACTACCTTGAATTTTAAATCTTGGGCCTCTTCCCAACAAATGCACATCCTTTGTTTCAATGGTGCTTCTAAAGGAAATCCAGGGGAGGCATGTGCGGGAGGCGAGGGTGTTGTATGGCCCCCGGGGAAATACAGAAGTTGACTTCTATTGGAACATAGGGATTGATATTGATATTGCTAATAAGGTCAAAGTTTATGCTTTATTTCAAGGAATTCAATTGGAGAAACAAAGGAAAATTGAAATATTGATTATAGCTAGGGATTCCAAAAACACCATTAGATTTCTTGTTATGGTTATTCTCCTAAGGATATCAAATTAAAATTGTTGATTGATCGTATCAGGATTTCTTTGAAAAATTTCCATGCTCAATTTTACCATGTCATGAGGCATAATAATGTTGAAGTCGATGAAATGGCCATTCGAGCCATTGGTAAAGCACAAGGGATATTGGGTGTTAATGTTTAGGAGCTCATGGAGAGCCCCCCATGACCACATGCATATTGATGTGGAGGGTCTTCACTGGTGTATTTTTCTCCATGTGGAGGAAGCATGAAGGTGTTGTTTAGACCCTATCCCATCCAATCCTCGAGGAAAATATAGGGTTGCAATAGACATCTATGGAACATTATGCTATAGCGTGGTTAGATCAAAAACTTGAGAGTGAAGGTACCATGTGGATACGGATTCGTTAGTGGTTCAGTGGATCTTCAAAAGGAAAAAATCTAAGCCATTGTTTCTAGAGTTGGGACTGTAGTGAAAGTCCAGAGGAGGTTTTCCAGTATGAAAGGCGCAGTCAGCTCACACACAAGGATGGTGATGAGATTCATAAAAAACAATCTTACATAGGCAATTTAGATATAGTCCATTACATTCTATAATTATTGTTGGATGGAATGATTAATTAAGGATGCATTGGAATTGTTGGGTATCAATTCTCTATTGTCTCTATTGAAAGAAGAGAAGGTCAACACCTTGGTTGGTAGTTCTCTTGTTCAGTTCGATGGGTCAGGAATCGATTATGGGTTGGCATCAGTTTTTTGGCTCACCTTCATTTCGGTGGTAGTCAATTTCCAAGTAGTGGTGCACTTAGTAGCAGGGAGAGGTTTGACTTGTGTGGGGTGGCGTACTTTGGTTTATCTTTATTTCTGGATGGAGGACAAAGATAGTGCACAAAAACCAAAGATGGACCTAGCCAAAATAGAATAATTGTAGTGTTTGTTTGTTCGAATTTTTCCCCCTCATCTTGACCATGTCGTTTGCATTGGACACTTTGGTTCAACATTAGACATTAATAGGGAAATTGCAGGATGAATTTGATGCATTAAGGAGCAAAAATGAAACATTGAAGTGGAAATTAGCACAAAGAGAGGAGTGGAGTGGGTATTTTACTTCAACTGGACATGTGGGCATAGCAACAGTGATGGTCACAGGACAAATATCAAATCTCAACATCCATGTGGCTTCCCCGAATGGTTAGGAACCTCTAAGCCAGGATAGTACACATCATGGACATAGACTTTAGTTTCACTCAGATGCTTACTTTCGGTCAATGTTTTGTTTAAGTATATGTATTAATGGTATTTACTACGAATATACACTTATCAGTTTAGAAGTCATACTAGAAATTTACTAAGTACTAGATGTAGACAGTTCTTATGGAGGGATGTTGTTTGAGAAGAACTAGACATGGAAGAAACCAAGATTTCATTTTTGTATCAAGTGGCTTCAACCACACCTTTTTAATGAATAAAATTCTTCATTTTTTGTAAAAAAATAAAATAAAATACATCATCGGATATAGAAGAGAAGGACAAAAAGGAATGGGGGATATGACTCCACAAGAGAGGAAATATAGGGGGATAAAGTAGGATAAGGAAAAGGACCATAGTAAGTTCTTTAACCAAAGGTTTTCGTAACCTTAATTATGTCCCTTGATTATTAGTTAATTGTTGTTTAATCAAGCATTAGGGGGTTATCTCATGAAAGAGGTGCATGGGCCTCCATAAGGATATGTGGCCCCTTCATGCCATGCAACTTAAGATTTACCTTTTTCCATTCAAGAGAATCATTATTTAGGTGGAATGAATTGAGGAGAGCTCAAATTTTGGATGCCATTTGAATTATCAAAGAGAAAAACTATCAAAAGTTCATATTACGCTATGAACTATCCTTCGATTGGGGAAATTAGGAAAATTATATTTGAGAAAACTACCCTAAGCACATTGTAAAAAAATTATGTAAAGCTACAACCATGAATTAGCTGATAATTATGTTTGTTTGGATGATAATTATTGTTATTGAGTAAATTTAGTTGCATCCAATAATCCTTGGAAGCCTAGCAATAACATTTCTTGGCCACCTTGTGCTAGAGCCCTAGAGGGAAATGAGATAGTCTAAGGGTCTAATGAGTAGAGAAGGGGATCCCATTCCTTGGGTTGTGCTAGATTATGTGAAAGAGGGATATGGACTGGGATTGTCTTAGGTGTAATTATTTATTGACTATGAACCTAGGAATTATGTTGTGAGAAGAGAAATTAGAGCCTACCATAGGAAGAGTTCACCCTTGTGGATTTGTAGCTTCAAATTGAGGCTGGAATATGTTGCAGAGAGAGCTGGTAAAACAAGGATATTATGTTTGGGTGGAACATCTCTCTTCTGCAGCCAATTGGTGGACAATTTCCATACATACAAGTGTTTCTGAATGTACCTGTGAATAATGTCGAATTAATGTCATTGTTTGAATTAATCTCTAGTTTGTTCAGTTCTGACTGCTTTTGTTAACCAACATTTGTAAATTATGGTCTCATGTATTATTGAATGGTTTCACTATGTTTCATAAATCTATATGGTCATACTTGCATATGGTAGTTAATTAAATTTATCAAAACAATGAGATATTATGGTAACAAAGAAAAAATTGGTGTAAAATTGGGTGGTTAAAAGAGTAGCCCATATCCTCAAAGTGTACAGAGGGTATTGGGCACATTACATTAAATTATCAACAATCCTTATCACTCTCAGACTTATTTTCATTTGTTTTAGGTTTGTGTTTTAATACTTTCTAGTTAGCTCTCCTTTTACGCTATTTTACTTTGTAAAAAATACACTATGT
>JZKD02S2055739.1:244478-284755 GCA_000966675.3 Picea glauca | reverse complement strand
AATAATAGAGCAATATAATCCTTTTTAACCATATAATCCAAGTGAAATATCAATGTAGCATTATCATCCAATAACTACAGAGTAAATAAGCAATGAACAAATGAACAATCATACACATACATAGTACACCCATTTTTTACGTGGAAACCCAAAGCGGGAGAAAACCATAGAATTATTTTTATTATATGTATTGAAGAATTACATTCATTGGAAGCACCAACTTCCTTTGTTTTCCAGCTACAACTGGAAGGAGGCTCCAACCCCCTATTTTCTCAGGCTACAACCTAAGGGAAGCTCCAACTCCCAAATTCTTTGGCTACAACCAGAAGGAGGCTATAACCCCCTAAGTTATCTAGCTACAACTGAAAGGTGGCTACAACCAACTATCCTTTCCCCTTCCAACCTCCCTGATGTATAAGTAGAATGATGGAACCACTGTCACACTATCACTGTGAGATATACCACTATACAACTGTACCAACGTGTACCACTGACCTGCAACCAACCTGTACCAATAACCTGAACCATTCATCAACCATGCATCTACCTGTACCTCAACCTATAATCAACCTGTACCATAAACAAGTGCATTAACCATGCATCAACCTGTACCAAAAAACCTATAATCAACCTGTACCATAAACAAGTGCATAAACCATGCACCAACCTGTACCTCAACCTCCAATCAACTTGTACCATAAACAAGTGCATAAACCATGCACCAACTTGTACCTCAACCTACAATCAAACTGTACCATAAACAAGTGCACAAACCATGCACCAACCTGTACCTCAACCTGCAAACCTTCCTTAAATTTAACAACAATATATTATCATTTTCTCACATGACTAGTTTTGGATTAGTCAACAACCCTAACTTGAAATAATCATAACTATGTATCTGTAATGAATAAAGATATGAAAATAATACACAATGTTATTCAGTGTGTTTTATGCAATTACTCCAGGTTTCAGTACTTGGAACCTCTCAGAACAAGATTTATAAAAAAAATGGCATACCTTGTTGAATTAGGGCTTATTCTAGAGAGAGAACTTGTAGAGCGTGCCCCGCACGGAATATTTGTTGCATGAATCTGAAAATTTTACACAACATACTAAACCATGTACTCTAACTGAAACATTTTTTCTTACTAAAGTTTTATCTATTATTAATAAGTTATGATGTTTTTACCCGAAACACTTGTTTTAGAATAGTTTTGGGACTAGCCACAAACCTTATTTTCTACAACGTGTAACTCCAAAAATACAATGACCCACAAGCTGAAATTGTTACCACAAATAATTGGATATGTTTCCTCAACGGCCTATCAATTTCATGGTCTGAATCATTCTAAAAAATATGTATGGAAAAAATGGTGAGATGACCTATAAATAACATACCTTAGAAATCATCATCAAAAGAGTTTATCCTCCCTTGAATTTCGGCCTTCCATATTTCACCTCCCCTCTAAAATTCGGATTAGAGATCCTTTGGTTACCTTAGTCACCTGTAGATATTCAATATGATCAAGTGTGATGTAAAATTAGAGAGACTTGCCTCTTATTTATACTCTCCAAGTAGCTTCCTTAGAAGTATCTTCTAGGTCACTTTGCCCACTTTCCTTATTTTAGGGTTAACCCACTTCTAATTTCTCCATTAAATTTATTATTTGAATAATTTATTTTGTATTCACTTTGAATTATAGTACATTCATAACTTCACTTTATTATTTACCTTCTAAAATCTCTTAAGCCACTTTGACTACTTTGACCTTTTGGGGCTTCTAGATGACATATGAGGGTCATCCAACTTCGTAAGGCCATAACTCTCAAACCGTGGGGAGTTATGTGACGTTCCACATACCACCAGAAATGGAATGACAAGTAATATCCATATATAATAGTCTTACCTACAAATATATCAAAACTCATACCATTATCCATCAAACAAACTTGGGTCCATTACTCAAACCCGGGTTCTCCAACTTATCATGGACATAACTCTCTAACTGTGAGGAGTTATGTGATGTTACACATACCACCAAAAATGGAATGACATGTACTATCCATATACAATAGTATTACCTTAAAATATATTAAAACTCATACCATTAAACATGAAACAACCTTGGGTCCATTACCCAAACCTTTGTGTTACTGGAATTCGCTACTAGAATTTATTCAAGGGTTGACATCAATGAAAACCAACCTTAATCAATAATCTTCCCCTTTGGCATTGATGGAAGCACTCTGTTGCAATACTGAAATCATGTCATGCAATACTAAATTCATATCACTCATGCTGCCCCTGGAGTAATGCCTCTGTCCTATGCATCTTTGTGACCATTTCTCCCACTGGAATCATGCCTCTATCCTATGCATATGATAAATCTTTCCTCCTTTGTCGTCAATGGAAAAGGTATCTTTCCATCTAGGGTTGCTCCCCCTAACTGAAATGTTTGATATCCCAACCTGAACTGTCCTCTTTATGGTGCTTTCTCATGTACATCTAAGACATATAAGATAAGCATTCAAAAGCATTCATTTTGGAGTAGAAATAACTCAGAGTCTTTGGCGAAGATACTCAAAGGCTTCCCATGGAAGCGGTTTTGTAAAGATGTCTGCCACTTGTTATTTTGTGCCTGCATAGTCAACTCTTATGTTCTTTTCTGCAACCTATTCCTGTAGAAAGTTATACTTGATTGGAATGTGCTTCATCTTGGAGTGAATCACCGGGTTCTTTGAGATACTGATGGTGCTTGTATTATCACAATAAATTGGAATGGGATCATCATACTCAACATGTATATTTGGTAGAGTTTGTTTCATCCATAGAACCTATGTACAACATGTTGTTGCTGCAATATACTCTGCCTCGACTGTAGAAAGAGATATCGATGATTATTTCTTGCTTAGCCATGATACTAAACACTCACCCAAGTAGAACGTTGCTCCACTGGTGCTTCATCAGTCATCAATACAACCTACCCAATCTGCATCTTTATAGGAAATAAGTGATAGATCCTTTCCATTTGGATACCATAATCCAAACTCTTTTGTTCCTTTCAGATATCTGAAAATCCTCTTCATTGCTAATACATGTGATTCCTTTGGTGTTGCTTGAAATCGTGCCACATGTCCAATTTCCTGCATTACATCTGGTCTGGATGTTGTCACATATAGTAGGCTACCAATCATTGACCTGTATTGCCTCTGATATTTAGACTTTGAATCATCATATTTTCTCAACTTGCAACTGGTTTTCATGGGAGCAATAACTGGTTTTCAATCTTCCATTATGAACCTCTTTAGCATTTCTCTGATATACTTGGTTTGAGAAATAAAAATTCGTTGGTTTCTTTGATGTATCTAAAGTCCCATAAAGAAGGATAGTTCTCCAAGTAATTACATTTCAAATTCATTCTGCATATCCTTTGCAAATTTTTGTCTTAACCTGTCATCATCACTACCAAAAATAATATCATCAACATAAACTTCAATTAATAAAATACTATCTTGACTTACCTTGATGTAGAGGTTGTTGTCTGCACTTCCTTTTCTAAACCTTGTCTGTTGTAGATATTTATCAAGTCTAGAGTACCATGCTCTAAGAGCATGTTTTAGACCATAAAAGGCCTTCTTTAATTTACACACATAATCTACATTCTCTGACAACTGAAATCGTTCTAGTTGTTCAATGTAGACTTCTTCTTCAAGTTCCCCATTCAGAAAAGTTGATTTTATATCCATTTGATATACTTTAATATTTTTGGAGAATGCACAAGCTAAAAGTAACCGGATTGCTTCCATTCTGGCAACTGGGGAAAATGTCTCTTCAAAGTTGATTCCTTCAACCTGTGCATATCCTTTACATACCAATCTAGCTTTGTTCCTTGTAACCTGTCCATCTTCATTCAATTTGTTCTTGTAAACCCACTTTGTGCTGATCACATTCTTATCCTTTGGTCTTGGAACCAATTCCGAAGTGTCATTTTTCTCTATTTGATCCAATTCTTCATCCTTGGCCTTATTCCAAAATTCATCCTTTTTGGCGTCTTCAAAACAGGTTGGTTCAATCATAGATGTGAGTGCTAGGTGTGTTTGTTCTGGTGAACGCATTCTTCTTCTAGTCTCAACTCCTGCATCATTGTTTTCAATAATCTAATCTTTAGGATGATTATTTTGTACTCGTCTTCTAGGTGTCTTTGGGGTCACTTTCTTAACTTTCTCTTTTGGTTCTATCAGATCCTCTTCGTCTTCCCCTTCTTTTTCATCTTTTGTTTCTTCTTTGAAAATTTGTTCTATTGATTCATTTCCTTCTTCCTTTAATTCTTGTCTACCTGTTTCATCAATTGTTACGTTGATGCTTTCCACAACTTTGTTTAATCTCAAGTTGTAACCTTGTATGCTTTTCTTGTACTTGAGTAACCAACAAGTACTCCTTTGTCCACACGAGAATCAAACTTTCCCATTTTTCCATCTTCTCTTTTGATGTAGCATTTTCTTCCAAAAACTTTGAAGTGCTTCACATTTGTTGGTCTTCCTTTCCATAGCTCGTAGGGAATTTTGTTAGTGTTGTTTCTGAGCATTACTCTGTTTTGACTGTGAATTGTTGTATGCACTACCTGTGTCCAAAAAATATCTGTTAATTTGGAATCCATTAGCATTGTTCGAGCCATTTCCTGTACTGTCCTGTTCTTTCTTTCAACAACTCCATTCTATTGACGTGTCATAGAAATGGATAATTTCCTTTTTATTCCATGATTGTTACAGTAGTGTTGACGGGCGAAATTGACCGTCCGTCAAATGGAAGAGTGGAACCGGTCTGGGGTTGTCTAATAACCCAAGTTGTTTGGAATGAACCACCCTGACGGGTTTAGTGGCTTCGTTAACCGATCTAAGGTCCTAAGAAAACAAAAAAGAAAACTAATCTACAATAACTAATCTAATTAAAACTAACTATTAAACAAACTAAACTAAAACTAATTACTCAAAACAAACTAAACTAATCTAACTATTCTATATATATAATCTACTAACTACTACTATACTAACTCTAACTAATTAACTATCTAACTATTAACTGAAATATAACTTATTCACAAAATGTATAATATCTACAATTTACAGATTTAAATAAAACCTGGAAAACTCATTTATATTCTGCCCTAAGACAGAGAAAGATGTTTTTGTTGATTTTATAATTTTATGAACATAAATAAAACGGAAAACTAACTAAGCTGAATAACTAATATAAACTACAAATATATCTAACTAAAATACTAATAGTATACTAAAGAAATTAACGAAAATAAATCACAAACTGACCTGGAGAAATGCTCCGGATTTTCCCTGTGTATGATGATTGTTTTGGCTGATCGGAGGGAGGAAACCTGCACCGAATTATCCAGGAGCTTCTCGTAAACAATAGCTGCAGTGCTCTTCAAGTGTGATTACAGGACAAACAAGACATAAAAATCACAACAATCATATGATTTATAAATCTCCACAGTTAGATAAACCCGTATGCAAAGACTTATACAAAATAATTCAATTGATGAAGAAGAGAAATTTGTCATTCATTAACTGAATAAAGTAATTGTTGTGTTTTTAAGTATCGAAAGAAATCAGACATGGATTATATTAATTAAATCACATCATTCTGCAAAAGACTATGATAGATAAAGTAGTCTATAATCAATTGCTAATGACATGCATAAAATTGAAACAAAAAATTGATATTATGAAAGCGAAAGTTGTAGCAGAACATCAACTTATGTCTCAGTTTGTATTAGAAATCCATAGCCTGGTTCTCCCACAAGTGAGGATGATCCTTATTACAAAAAATAATAAGTATTTATAGGTTTTCCACAGGGTAAAACCTCCATGTGGAAGTTATCAAAACTATTTACATAAATCTGGGAAGATATCCCAAGTTTAACTAAACTAGAAACCTACAATAAAACTAAACACATAAATATCCCCTAGACTGTCCAGCATATCCCATGCAATTCGAATTTACCTGAAAAGGGTAAAAAACAGACAAGTTAGAAGGATCCTTTATTAATAAAATAATAAAAATTTAATTCTACAGACTAGCTACAGAATCTTGTGATTCTGTAGCTGGTCTAAATAAGACACAAAATCAGCATTAAAATCGATTTAAAATCTTTTTAAAGAATTAAATTCAATTAACATCCAATAGCTATTTGAAAACGAATCATTGAAATTGAAATGGTTAAATCATTTGAAATCAAACAGGATCAAGATCAGTCAAATGATCATAGAGATACGCATACTCTGTTTCTTTTGCTACCACAAAATCGAACGAACAGAATCATAATCAACAGTTGTGAAATCGTTTGATATCAATTTGAAACTGATATAATCAAAACAAATCGTAGGCAATTGTTATGCTGCCTTATCAACAGGAGATACGATCGAATCCAACAAGATCATTTTCAAATCGTTATAACTATATTGACATAGCAAACGATTCATGCCACGAGTGGATCGACTCAAGTTGGCACGCAAATCAATTCAAATGAAATCATAACAAGATCAATTAATTGGTAACAAAACTCGTAAGAATTATCCGATCGTTTGTTATTGCAAATTGGGGAAACAAGATCGATTTACCTTGATCAAAATGATTTCTTTCAAACGAATTATAACTGGATTTGATAAAGATAATCAAATTCAATCAATTTGTTTTGAAAATTAAAATCAAACAGAGCAACTTTTACGATGCGAATCCAACTCATGAAAATGATCTAACTAACTGAAAATACACGACAATCCAATCAAGCGAATCAAACAGCGAGTGTTTAACATAGTCATAGCTAATCAAAAACCTTCCATGATTCGGGCGTGAATATCGTTTGCACAGGATTTTAATGAGAGTATTGTTTCCATAAAACAGAGTCGTTTTTTCCACATTGAAATCGAACAGAGTTGTATTCCCAATTTAGAAAATTATATGACACAGCATATTAAAATATCGTAACAACCAAATTCATGAAATCATTCGACGATCACAGCATACAAACGAAATCAAATCAAAACATAATCATATCCTAAATCTAGTATGAACACTTCTTGTTCAGAGTAGATACCAAACAAATCCACTTGACAGCAAACCATCAATTTTATTAACTCAATTGAACAAATCAAATCCAATTGAAAATCAATCAAATCCGATAAAATCTATCAATGACTAAGCTGGGTAAATCATGTAACCAAATTTCATTTATTTTTAGCAAGCGAAAACATTGTATAGGATGAACATATTATGACAGATTCATTTCGAAAGATACATAGAGTTATTAGAAAACCAAATTCAAAACATTGTATTTATCCGAGGAATTTACAAAAACGAAAACAATATCAAAATTCATACCTGTATGGCGAGGAGACGGCTTGATCATGACATTTTGGAGTTTACAAAAGCTGTAGCCGATTCAACGTTTTTAAATATGATGGAACTAGTGGTCCTCTGCTCCGTATCAGTTTCTTGGAGTTTATCTCTTTGGCTAGTCAATACTGCAACTTGACTTTCTAGCGATTGAATTTTCGATTAGAGTATGCGAACGTCGATGTAGTATCGTTCCAGCCACAAATAACATTGGTCATAGGGAGACTATGTGGGCTTCGAAAGTGCAGGTGAGGGTTTGATTATATTGCCAAGGGTTTTGTTAGGCAGTTTGATACCAGGGTAGCTAGGATTATTCCTTAGGCAAGGGGGAAGATTCATCACGAAATCATAAGGTGGCTCGGGGCATAAACCCTGTGAGTAAGGGCACTCACTAGCTAGGAAACGTTCTATGTCAGAGCCCGAATCATCACTAAGGATTATGGGCTTCTGCTCAACCGAGGGTTTAGGTTTGGTCCTAGCCATTCTCAAAATCAGTCGAGCGTTCTTTTTACCCTTGGCATCAACAGTAGGGTTTTCCTTGTCCTTTTTGCTTATAGGCTTTTTAATAGTCTCAACCTTCTCAATCATAGCGTCAGGTAAGTCAACATCAGGGTCGGTCGAGGGTTTAGGAGAGGGAAGTAGGACATGGAATGGCACAGGTGGCCCAACCTTGGTTTCATTTACCACAGGCTTGTCAACCTGGACAGGGTCTGTATCATCAAAACCATTTCGATCGATGAAAGCTCTCCAGCTATCACCGTGTAAACTCAAGTGATAAACAATGATAATTTTAATAAGTCCATGGTGGAACATGCTACTGTCGGCCTTATCCCTTTTAAACCTTTTAGACATTTTATATAGGCTACGCTAAAAGTAAAAGGGCATATTCAATGGGTATCCCATAAAATTCATTAACAAACGCATGTGGTAGAGAAACACGAGTCCATATCGACCTTCACAGGTCACGAACTGTTTGACTATTATGAAAAGGTCATGCCATCATGATTTAAGCATGGATATGGGCATACCTTTGTCACAAGAGGTGACCTTTCGGGAGATGAATAGTAGTGGCCATGGAACCTCTTCCACTTTTGACTTTTTGAACCAACGTTGGCCTGTGGCAGGTAACCCTATAGCAGAACTAATAAACTTCTCATCGATTTCCAATTGTATGTCACCCACCTTGGCTCTACAGCCATCAAAAGTCAGAGCGAACTGTTGTGCCACAAATAAGTTAAAACCCTCAAATCTCTGCATGAAGGTAAGCCAACCATTATCCTCCAAGTCTTTCCGGGCATTGTCAAATAACAGTAAGGCTTGGCTGCCATTCGGTTCGATTCGCACCACCGGTGCCATGGAGACTAGCACACGGTGAATGAGCCAAGGTCTGGGTCATAGAAGACATAGGAGCAAAGTGCATGAAGGGTTACCCGAGCTAACAGAGGTAAACGGGGATAAGGGATAGGCATAAATGTCATCGTGCGAAGGTGGTGGAGCTTATCTCTGCCATGCAAAATAGTTATTGCCAAAGTACAACCACCGGCTTATAGTTGTTCTACCCATTATAGTATAGTTCAACAGTCATATCACTTGGCCGACCAATGAATCCAATGGTAAGTGTATAAACCAACGCGTGCAATCAACGTTGTTCCATAGTTTTAAACCATCAACATATAATTTGAAACCAATACCAAATATTTAACCATGCACCAAGGTATCAGCTCCTATCAATAGTTTAACCAATGTGCCAATGGGTCTTCATATAATCAGCATGCCAATAGTTATGAAAATACGAACATAGGTATCATATTAAAAGATATATATGAAAGATTTAACCATAACACCTATGTATTTTCATGAAACCAAAGGTCAAATGGGTCAAATAAAATGCAAATCCAAATGCCAATGCATTACAAACTCCATGAAACCAAGTCACACAATCAATCCAAGAATGTACAATGAGTACAGTTCGAAAGTTTTGTCAGCTGCGTAATGGTAAGTGAAATGTAAGCACAATGGGCATATTGACAAGAAGGATCATGACAGTTCAAATAATGATTTCAATGTGACTTCGAAAGACTAAGTTTTCATGCTTACAGTTGTGAAAACAAAACGAAGGAAAATGTGCAAATGTCACAAAAATAAAAGTGTCGTTTATTTGAAAATTGCGACGAAAAATTGATGTTTGCAAAACATTGGTGTAGGCAGCTTATAAGACAGTGGAAAAATGCGGATTGGCTGCCAACAAGTAGTCCATAAATTCCTTTGAAGTGAACTCTCCTCCATTATCATATCTCAAGCATTTTATTTTTGAATCCATTTCATTTTCAACCATTTCCTTGTAGATCTTGAAGTTTTCAAAAACGTCTGACTTATTCTTGAGAAAGAAAACTGCATTTATTCGTGTATAATCATCAACTAATATCATAAAGTATTTCTCATTTTTTAAACCCTTTGTTGTAGTTGGTCCAACTAGATCAGTATGCACAATTTCCAGTGGTCTTGTCGTTGAATATTCATTTGATTTGAACCTAGTCTTTGTTTGCTTTCCTTGTTGACAATGCTTGCATAAAGTGTTGGTTGGTTTGTGATCTGGGGCATTTCTCTGATTTCTTCTCTTTTGTTGAATTTGACAAGGTTATAAAAATGTATGTGACCCATTCTTCTATGCCATGGCCAACTTTCATATTCATTTCCTAGACAACACTTTTCATTTCCAATTTCACTTAACACATATATGTTGCTTGAATTTCTCACAGTTGTAGAAATCAATTTTCCTGAACCTTCTTTTCTTATCTCACACTTTTGTGAATTGAAAGTAACTTTATGACCTTAGTCACACATTTGTCTCACACTTAGAATATTATGTTTCATTTTATCTACTAGTAGAACATTTTCTGCCTTTGTATTCTTGTTCCCAATTCTAACTGTGCCTTTTCCAATTATTTTAGTTGAATCATCATTTTTGAAGGAGACTGATCCATCTATTTCCTTTCTTAATGTTAGAAACTTGTCTCTACCACCGGTCATGTGTTTTTAATAGCCACTATCAACATACGAACCACGTTTATTCTTCTTAGCTTGTAGAGCGAGTGTGCATTCTTCATTGTTGTATTGATTCTGCTTTCTTATCCATGTCCTTTTATGAGGTTCTTGTCTGTGATTTTTGTTGTTCTGTTGTGGTTCTCTAGGATGGATTGTCATTCTGCAATCTTTTTCCATGTTTCCAAAGTTGTTACACTTGTATCATTCCACTTCAGTGCTCAAAGATTCAAACCTATTGTAACTTCTTCTCTATGTTTCACTAGGCCTTCTTAGATAACCCTTTTGTGTATGAATTTCAAAGTTGTTTATGTTCCTATTGTTAGCTCTGTGATTCATAGCTTTATGTCCAAAATTATTACATGCATAACATAAACCAAAAAAGATAGTTTGATACCTAGCAATTGAAGATCTTCTAAAAGGAGGTGCTCTTATGAATCCTTCTTCTTCCTGAGACCTATATGTTTCTCTTGGTCATTGATTCTAAAATATGAATCTTCTCAGTGGAGGAGTGTCCCTGTAATTTTCTCTGTAGACCTTCCTATCCCCTTTGATTGTTTCTGCATATATTTTTGGATATTTTTCTTGTTCTGTTGTTTTGGAGCTTGATCCCTTTTCTGTCTGAATGTATCCAAGTCTGGACTTGTCATGATTAGGCCTTTGACTGCTGATAATGTCATTCAAAACTTTTGAATTGTTCTGCATATTTTTCTTTTGAAGATCCTTTCTTAATGTGACAATATCTGCTTCCAAATTTTCAATGATCATGTGTCTCTCTTCTAGATGTTCTTTGAGTGCTTCTTCAATTATTTTATCTTCTTCAATTTGAACCTTAAAATTTGTGATCATTTGTTCTAATTCCTAAGTGTCTTCTTTCTTGTCTAGTTCCACTTGTGGCTTCTTGTTTTTCCTCTTTTCTCTTCTGATAACTTCTATGGCACTCATCAATTCCTCTTAGTAGTCAACTTATGCCTCTTCAATTTATTCTTCAACATATTCATATTCTACTTCGAAGTCTTCTTTGTCAGATTGTTCTACTGCCATGAATAGAACCCTTTATGTCTCACTATCACTAACTTCATCTTCACTTGATGATGAGATGTCTTCTTTAGTGCATAAGCTTTTCTTGAAAACTTTGTTTGTGGTTCTTTTTCCTTTATATGTTTCTCTGCCTTTTGAGTCACCTTCATCATTTCTCTTTTTCTTATGAGGACATTTGTTAGCAAAATGACCAATACCATCACAATTAAAACAAATTAAAGGAAGCTTACCTTTATACCTACCTTTGGTTCCCTTGTTTAGTCTTCTAACAAAGTTGGCCACTTCTTCATCATCTTCTGAGACATCACTATTGCTTCTATGTTCTTTTTATGGTTGCTTTCCCTTTTTCTTTGATCTTTTGGATACTTTGAAGGTTGCTTCTTTTACATATGGATTTTCTTATTCAGTTCTCATTTCATATGCTGTGAAGATTCCATGTAGTTCATCCATGCTTATTGATTTTAGATTTGATCTTTCTTCTAGTGCTTATATATTAGGATCAAATCTCATAGGAAGAGATCTTAGTACCTTTTGAAAAATTAACGATTCTTTGATTTCTTCTCCCAATCCTATGATTGCATTTACTGTTTCATCGACTCGTAAGAAGTAATATGCAATATTCTCATCTTCCTTCATCTTTAGTTATTCGAACTAACCTCTATAAGTTTGAAGATTTAACTTTTGAATCTCCTTCA
This sequence comes from Picea glauca, assembly GCA_000966675.3. Classification (NCBI taxonomy): domain Eukaryota; kingdom Viridiplantae; phylum Streptophyta; class Pinopsida; order Pinales; family Pinaceae; genus Picea; species Picea glauca. Next base: position 272,563 of record JZKD02S2055739.1, on the reverse strand, counting down.
TAAATATTTTGAATTTTGTCCCAGATCTCTTTAGCGGATTTACAATGTGCAACTTTGGTGAATATCGTTTCACCAAGACCATTCAGAAGTGCATTTGTGGCTTTAGAATTATTCTGACCGAGTTTCACTGCTTTTTCATTTGTTGGTGGAACTGTTGGTACTGTGTATCCATCTACAATTGATTGCCAAATTTCAAATCCTTGTTCTTGTATATATGTCTTCATCCTTATGCTCCAAAAAGCATACTTTTGTCCATCAAACTGTGGTATTCCATTTTTATACAAGTTGTTGCTCTCCATGATCTACCTTTCATTGGTTAAGTTGATTTTTGAAGGAACCTCCTCTGATACCAATTGTTGGATTACTGAGAGGGGGGGTGAATAAATAATAGAGCAATCTAATCCTTTTTAACCATATAATCCAAGTGAAATATCAGTGTAGCATTATCATCCAATAATTGCAAAGTAAATAAGAAAGGAACAAATGAACAATCATACACATGCATAGTACACTAGTGTTTTACGTGGAAACCCAAAGCGGGAGAAAACCACGAAATGATTTTTCTTATATGTCCTGAAGAATTACATTCGTTGGAAGCTCCAACTTCCTTTGTTTTCCAGTAGCAACTGGAAGGAGGCTCCAACCCCCTAGTTTCTCAGGCTACAACCTAAGGGAAGCTCCAAATCCCCAATTCTATGGATATAACTAGAAAGAGGCTACAACCCCCTAAGTTCTCCAGCTACAACCAAAAGGTGGATAAAACCACCTATCCTTGCCCCGTCCAAATGCCCTGATGTATAAGTAGAATGGTGGAACCACTGTCACATTATCAATGTGAGATATACCACTGTAAAACTATACCAACCTGTACCACTGACCTGCAACCAACCTATACCAATAACCTGAACCATGCATCAACCATGCATCTACCTGTACCTCAGCCTGTAATCAATATGTACCATAAAAAAGTGCATCAACCATGCACCAACCTGTACCAAACAACATGTAATCAACCTGTACCATAAACAAGTGAATAAGCCATGCACCAACCTGTACCTCAACCTACAATCAACCTGTACCATAAAAAAGTGCATAAACCATGCACCAACCTGTACCTCAACCTACAAACCTTCCTTAACTTTAACAACAAGAGACTAGCATTTTCTCACATGACTAGTTTTGGCTTAGTCAACAACCCTAAATTGAAATAATCATAACTATGTACCTGTAATGAATAAAGATCTGAAAATAGTACACAATTTTCTTCGATGTGTTTTATGCAATTGCTCCGGGTGTCACTTCTTGGAACCTCTCAGAAAAGGAGTTATAGCAAAAAATGACATACCTTGTTGAATTCTGTCTTATTCTAGAGAGAGAAATTGTAGAGCATGCCCCGCACGAAATATTAGTTGTATGGATCTGAAAATTTTACAAAGAATGTACTCTAACCAAAAAATTGGGTCTTATTGATTTGGATCTGTTATGAATAATTTATGACGTTTTTACCCAAAACACCTATTTTAGACTAGTCGTGGGACTTTCCACAAACCCTATTTTCCATGACGTGTAACTCCAAAAATACAACGACCCGCAGTCTGAAATTTTTACCATGGATACTTGGATATGTTTCCTCAATGTCCTATCAATTTCATGGTCTGAATCATTCTAAAAAAAAACTATGGTAAAAATGGTGAGATGACCTGTAAATAACATACCTTAGAAAGCATCATCAAAAGAATTTATCCTCCATTGAATTTTGGCCTTATTTACTTCGCCTTCTCTCTGTAATTAAGATTATATATATATCATTTGGTTACCTTAGTCACCTGTAGATATTCAATATGCTCAAGTGTGATGTAAAATGAGAGATCCTTGCCTCTTATTTATACTCTCCAAGTAGCTTCCTTAGAAGCATCTTCTAGGTCACTTTGCCCACTTTCCTTATTTTAGGGTTAACCCACTTCTAATTTCAACATTAAATTTATTATTTGAATAATTTATTTTGTATTCACTTTGAATCATATTACACTCATCACTTCACTTTATTATTTACCTTCATCTTAAACCACTTTGACTACTTTGATCTTTTGGGGTTGTTATCGCACAGTTTGTAGCTAGGAGAAAACGATAAAAGATAAAAGGCCAAACTGGCGTAACAGGAACCAATCCCACTCAATGTCACCATAATGGGATGGTTCTTTCTCTTTAGGGAGGTTAGGCCCAGGGGATATGTCCCCGGTGACCTGGGGTTTTGAAGAGGCAAAAGGATAATAGGACAAAGGTAAGTTTCCCCCCTTCACAGATCACCACCAATCAGATATTCCCGGCTAAACAACCAAAATGAAGTAAAACCCCCAAAGAATTGTACCTCCCTGGAACAAAGCAACAACAAACTGATATGTGCAATATATTTCAATGGGTTAGTACTTCACGAGACTATATGATAAATATATATAAGCAATATGGCAATAAATATTGACGAAGTCAATGTTTATCAATATAGCAATGAAAATAATGTTACTTCACCAATAAATACTAGAACGATGTAGCATTCAATGTGACCAATCAACACTTCATTTAATAAATGCTTTAAAAATCATTCAATTTCTCATAAAGGAGAACATTATTGCACTAATGATATAACTAGCATAAGATAATGACAACAATTAGGGTTAGTAGGGTTAGCTCCTAGACTAGGGTTAGTAGTTAGGGTTTGTTTCAAAGAGCTTTGAGAGTTATTTGTGATCAAATTCACTTCAGCGCAAGAGGTCTTCTAGAACAGTGCCTTAGAGGGTAAAATGGAGTCAACTTAGTAAAGGACGCACAAGTTGAAGGAAGCAAGGGGCAAAAATGGCTAGCTCATTATTGAAGCACAAAATCAAGACAAGAGAATTTAATGAGGGAGAGTGTTGCTACAGTAAGACTCTTTCACCAAAACCTAAAAGAAAAAAGGCCCTAGGTGTAGATAACCTATGCCTGGGATGTCTTCTTCCTCTTGAGTTTTAGATGGTACAGCTAGCAAAAGAGAGGAAGAACAAGGAGTGTAGTTATGGCTAGGGTCTCTTTTTCTTCTTCAATGGCTGAAAATTTCTCTATCAGGGGACATGAGACAAGGACCTACTTGTGTGCTTGTCACCTAGGGTTTTGATTCAACAAATCATAAGCATATGCAAGAAAATAAGACTACAACCATTCATTTAAGAAGTTTTGCAGAAAAATACTTACAATTCATCAAGAAATAACCATGCAAACCCTAGTTGTAAAACCTTTCTTCAAGAGAAACACCATGAAATGCCAAAAATATATTGCTTCAACAAGTGCGCCTCACTAAATCAACCTAATACCCAAGATAGGGTGCAAATTTCAGACCTCTTTATGGAGTGAATGAGTGATGATGAGAAAATGAGAGTCAAAATCCCTCATTTATACAAAACCTTAACCTAATTTTGCATTTTAGATCAGGTAAAAGGTTGACAAGGACAAAATATCAAATCATATTGTTTGTACATTAAATTGTCAAATCTAAACCCTAATCAAGCAAAAGGTAAGACATCACCCCTTTCTAGAGTGATGTTAGCCCCAATTAGGGAAAATGTAGCCTCCTGAAGCAAGACGTTATCCCTTCTAGGCCTCATCCAAGATGCCACACGTGCAAACTACCCTATCCATCTACCAACATGCTCATGATTATGTCATAAGCCTCCTGGTGATGTCCCAGGCCATCTAGAGCCAACGTCCCACTGAAAATGGCTCAATCTCCCTAGGTCAAGCTATTTCGGGGTGCCTTTGGTGGAACATTCTCTTCTTCTCCAGTGTAAGGCACTTGATCCATCTATGTCCTATCTCTACCCCCTGATGGGGTCTCAACATCCATCTGGTGGGCTCTTCAGCCCCATGGAGGTCCGAACTAATCATCTCCCCATGTGTACCGATCCAAATGGTACCTTTTCGTCGAGCATGGTCCTGCACATCAAAGGCTACACCCTCCATGGGCTCATCAGTCATAGGGATCATAGAAATGTCAATCGCATATCATCATCAATATTATTAAACATATGCATAAAATCCCTAATACACCAGTTAACAACTCAAAGACATTACACAAGCCTACAATACAAGTTTGGAGAAAAGGACAAGGTGTCCTATTGGGCTAGTGTCCACAGCAAAAGGAAAGTTCTCGAAAAGACCTCATCCAAGACATGTAAGTGGGTGATGTGGTCAGGGAATGTCCAAGCATGTGGGTGCAGTGAAGGCCAAGGATGCAAAAGTTTTACATGTGGGTGCTTTTGTAGAAGGTGAGTTGTACCTGTCATGGATGCATTCTTTCCAAGCCCATTCTTGCCTTTATTCTTTTTATTCTTTTATTCTTTTTTTCTTTTTTTGTTCAAGAGCTAATCAGGGGACACTGGCTTGGCATGGTGAATAGAGCTGACAACATTACCCACAAGTAATTTCACAGAGATGAGAAGGTTGGCTCGTGATGAGACCCCCTTTCCCTTAGCCATGCAACCAAGAGTCACTGCCTTGGCGTGGTGACCAGCTGGTGGCAATTTCATACTGCTAGGTACCCATGGACCTAATAGGTTGGCTTGTGATGAGACCCCCTATCCTCTGACTAGGTCTTGTTTTATTATTTTTCTGAGTCCCTCATGTTTCTTTCTGAGAATCATTTTATTACTTTCTCGGGGATCACTAGGCAAGGCATCTTGAGGTTTTATTCTTAGGTTTTTATCTTTTACTGTATTTCTTTTACCTTCTGGGCCTTTATCCCCTTCTTCCCATGAGGTAAGGTGCATTCCTGAAAATAGGACAACTCAATGCCCGGACAAGGGGGATGGGATAATTAAGCGGGAAGTAAGATGAATAAGTGGTGCTATGATGGGAGCAAACGATGGCTTTTCAGAAATCCCCCTAGTGGCAAACCAAAACCTACATATACAGGCTTGATATGGCACCCTGTCAATCCCCCCAAACATGGTCAAGTGGGAAAATGTAAGATCCAAGCATTCGTTAGAAATAAAAGGAATCAAATGCATACATTTAAAGGTTTTAACGATCAAATGTGACAGATACCATGATACCTGGACTAATTACCTCATGAAGCAAGAACCTCTTTTGATACAGGACCAAACCGATGGTGATGGATTTTGTTGTTACTGACAAGATAAAGACGATGGAAGAAGAAAAGGTGGGCCCTCCAGGGCCATGCTCAGGTCAATCCTTCTCTTAGTACTCCATGTCTAGGACCTGTGGGCCTCTAGACATGATTTCCTAGTTATCCTTGAAAAGTGGGGATAACATTTGGCTCCAACTCGGGGACATATGCTCACCATAGAGCGCATGAGAACCTCATCATCTGTGGCATAACCTGTAGACCTGTTCTATCTCGAAAGAAGCATCAATAACAAAAAGGGGTGGTAATTCCACCCCACCATACACACACACACACACACACACACACACACACTAAATTAAAGGAATCAATAAATATGAAGCAAACTACTTACCTATACTTACCTATTTGTTGGATGTTGTAGTCAAATAACCAGTGAAGCCAATCCAACAATGTCCCACAATACCTGCCTTTATGCTTCATCACAAAAAAGAACAATGACAAAACAAGCACAAAAACGGCATGGGTTAGAGCGTATATCATATCATCGGAAATCATAAAGTCTAACTCATGGAGACGGGTGGGAGGGATAAAATCTTTCCAAGTCCATATCTGAGGAGAGCACTCAATCCACCTTCGGAAGGGGTCATGAAAAGTCCAAGGTTCATAACACTGACTCTGAGGGCTGGTAAATTGGCCACCTAGGACGTATTCACACTCTGGAGCTCTGGAAGGGATCAACAAAGATCTAGCAGAGGACTGGAAAACTCTCAAGGGAAGGTTGAAACACTGAGAAGATAGACTTGAACTCGTAGTTTTCAACCAACCCTTGCAGTCTAGGGTTTGAATCAGAGGAAACTCAATGTAAAATATATACTTCTCAACTATGCCTTTAATGAAACAACAAGGCAAAGTAATAACAGGTAGTTGGAGAAAAAGGTCATGAGAATCCTTCTTTAGGCAAACAATTTTTTTACTCCTATCAAAATCTAAGCATAGTGGTGGTTGATAGTCATCTTCATAGGGTAAATCCAAGTGCTCGGAGGAGTACTCATCAAAGGCCTCAAGGTAAGACCAAAAATCATCAGGAAAATATGGTACTTGGTCAACCTTGGGTGTTTGGGGAGCATTGGTAGAAAACTCATCTTCTTGTTGCCACTGGTGAAAAGTAACTTGTTGTGATAATTGCAAAGGAAACGCTTAGAGATGACTCCCTATGTCATATATGGGATCCATATCATAACCAACTTCATCCCACCTATGTCTCCCAACATGTATGAACTCATCAAAATAAACTATGTCAGTATCAATATCATAACATGGAGGGTTCAAAACATTCAAAAGCTCACCCATTTCCTCCTCTTTTCTCAAATCATAAAGTAGACAATTACCAAAATCTTGGAGAAGAGGGTAACTTACCTTTTCTTCTAGTGCATGAGCTTGAAAGACTTGGGTATTTTTAAACTGCATTACTGTCTTATCCTCATGAGTATCCCCTTCATATTTGGTTGTGCAGCAAGGAAGATGCTCTTCGTTTGGGGATTCCATTTTTCCATCACTCTCTGAATTAAGAAACAAGGTATCATCAAAATCCTGAAAAGGAAAGAAACTAACCTCATCATGTTGTTGTTGTGCAGGAGGAGAAGGATTGTGGATCGCTTCATCAAGAGGAAGAGGGCATGTTGATACTTCTTCACTGGGTTCTAGCTCCTCAACTGTGTCTTCAGCAATCCCTTATCGATCTTTGATTTTTTCACCTTCTTCTTGGAAATCAATGATGAAGTTCTCAAGGATAAACAAAATCTCCCCATTGAGAGTACTTGAGGTAAAGAGGCATCTTATCTCAAGTGAGGATATCTTCTCCTCAATCACTGCAGCCATGTAGTAGGCTTCATCGAGTCTCCTTGGGGTTCTCTTATCAAGAGGGAAACTCAAATATCCCAAAAGTGCACGAGTAAAGAGATGGACCAAGTATCTCTCCTCGGGATGATGACTTTCAGGAATTTGATGTAGCATGTTCTCAAATCTATCCTGGAAGTCTCCGATAGTTTCATCCTCATCTTGCTTTATATGCTAGAGTTATTTTAATAGTGTTGGGATGTCTTCTAATTGAATACCCCATCTCTCGAGAAAGGTTTTCTCAAAATGATCCATAGTCGTGATGTTGGCATCAGGGAGGTTGTCATACCACTCTTTGGCATTGCAACAAAAAGTGGTAGAGAAACATTTTATGACCATATCTTCATCATAATCATCGACAGGGTAGGATAGGAAGAAGTTCCAGAAATTTCTCATATGATAGTCAACTATTTCTCTATCACCACTAGTGAATCCAGGGAGAAAGTTTATCTATTCAAAGGGCATTTTTTGAGGGTACCCTGGGATGTTACTCATGTCTAAAGGCTTGTAGTTTCTCGGGTCCCATTGTGAAGTCATAGTTGGCTTCGTCGTCAGTGGAGTCACCAGATAGTTTTCTTGAAACTATCAAAGAAAAGCGAAAACACCCTAGTGGAGTTTCCAAGTAAGATTGTAAGATAAGGCTTCTAGAGGCAAGGCTTACCAAAAAGTGTCATCTGAGGAAGGTTTGACTCAGTGTTCCCTGGAAACTGTGCCAAAATGTTATCGCACAGTTTGTAGCTAGGAGAAAAGGCTAAAAGATAAAAGGACAAACTGGCGTAACAGGAACCAATCCAACCCAATGTCACCACAATGGGATGCTTCTTTCTCTTTAGGGAGGTTAGGCCCAGGGGAGACGTCCCCTGTGACCTGGGGTTTTGAAGAGGAAAAAGGCTAGTAGGACAAAGGTAAGTTTCCCCCCTTCACAGATCACCACCAATCAGATATTCTCGGTTAAACAACCAACAATGAAGTAAAACCCCCAAAGAAGTGTACCTTTCTAGAAAAAAGCAACAATAAAATGATATGTGCAAGATATTTCAATGGGTTAGTACTTCACGAGACTATCTGATAAATATATATAAGCAATATGGCAATAAATATTGACGAAGTCAATGTTTATCAATATAGCAATGAAAATAATGTTACTTCACCAATAAATGCTGGAACGGTGTAGCATTCAATGTGACCATTCAACACTTCATTTAATAAATGCTTTAAGCACCATTCAATTTCTCATAAAGGAGAACTTTTCTGCACTAATGATATAACTAGCATAAGATAACAACAACAATTAGGGTTAGTAATGTTAGCTCCTAGACTAGGGTTAGTAGTTAGGGTTTGTTTCAAACAGTTTTGAGACTTATCTATGATCGAATTCACTTCAGCGCAAGAGGTCTTCTAGATCAGTTCCTTAGAGGGTAAAATGGAGTCAACTTAGTAAAGGACTCACAAGCTTAAGGAAGCAAGGGGAAAAAACGGATAGCTCATTAATGAAGCACAAAATCAAGACAAGAGAATTTAATGAGGGAGAGTGTTGCTACAACAAGGCTCTTTCACCAAACCCTAAAAGAAAAATGGCCCTAGGTGTAGATAACCTAGGCCTGGGACGTCTTCTTCCTCTTGAGTTTTAGATGGTACAACTAGCAAAAGGGAGGAAGAACAAGGAGTGTAGCTATGGCTAGTCTCTCTTTTTCTTCTTCAATGGCTGAAAATTTCTCTATCAGGGGACATGAGACAAGGACCTACTTGTGTGCTTGTCACCTAGGGTTTTGATTCAACAAATCATAAGCATATGCAAGAAAATAATACTACAACCATTCATTTAAGAAGTTTTGCAGAAAAATACTTACAATTCATCAAGAAATAACCATGCAAACCCTAGTTGTAACACCTTCTTTCAAGAGAAACACCATGAAATGCCAAAAATATCTTCCTTAAACAAGTGTACCTCACTAAATCAGCCTAATACCCAAGATAGGGTGCAAATTTCAGACCGCCTTATGGAGTGAATGAGTGATGATTAGAAAATGAGAGTCAAAATCCCTCACTTATACAAAACCTTGACCTAATTTTACATTTTAGGTCAGGTAAAAGGCCGACAAGGCCAAAATATCAAATCATTCTATTTTTACATTAAATTGTCAAATCTAAACCCTAATCAAGAAAAAGGTAAGACGTCACTCCTTTCTAGGGTGATGTTATCCCCAATTAGGGAAAATGTAGCCTCATGAAGCAAGACATTATCCCTCCTACGGCTCCTCCAAGCTGCCACACATGCCAACTACCCTGTCCATCTGCCAACATGCTCATGATGATGTCATAAGCCTCATGGTGATGTCCCAAGCCATCTAGAGCCAACGTCCCACTGAAAATGGGTCAATCCCCCTAGGTCAAGCTGTGTCGGGGTGCCTCTTGTGGAACATTCTCTTCTTCTTCGATGTAAGGCCCTTGATCCATCTGTGTCTTGTCTTTGCCCCCTGATGGGGTCTCAACATCCATATGATGGGCTCTTCATCCCCATGGAGGTCCGAACTGATCATCTCCCCATGTGTACCAGTCCAAATGGTACCTATCCGTCGAGCATGGTCCTGCACATCAAAGGCTACGCCCTCCATGGGCTCATCGGTCATAGGGATCATAGCCATTTCAATCACATCTCATCATCAATATTATTAAACATATGCATAAAATCCATAATACATAAGTTAACAACTCAAAGACATTACACAAGCCTACAATACAAGTCTGGATAAAAGGACAAGGTGTCATATTGGGCTAGTGTCCATAGGAAAAGGAAATTTCTCGAAAGTACCTCATCCAAGACATGTAAGTGGGTGATGTGGTCAAGGGATGTCCAAGCATGTGGGTGCAGTGAAGGCCAAGGATGAAAAATTGTTACCTGTGGGTGCCTTTTTAGAAGGCGAGTTGTACCTATCATGGATGTATTCTTTCCAAGCCCATTCTTGCCTTTATTCTTTTATTATTTTTTTCTTTTTTTGTTCAAGTGCTAATCAGGGAACACTGCCTTGGCATGGTGACCAGAGCTGACAGTGTTACCCATAAGTACTTTCACAGATATGAGAAGGTTGGCTCATGATGAGACCCCCTTTCTCTTGGCCATGCAACCAAGAGTCACTTCCCTGGCGTGGTAACCAGCTAGTGGCAATGTCATACTGCTAGGCACTCATGGACCTAATAGGTTGGCTCATGATGAGACCCCCTATCCTCTGACTAGATCTTGTTTTATTATTTTTTTGAGTCCCTCTTGTTTCTTGTTGAGAATCCTTTTATTTCTTTCTCAGGGATCCCTGGGTGAAGCATCTCGAGGTTTTTTTCTTAGGCTTTTATCTTTTACCAGATTTCTTTTACCTTTTGGGCCTTTAGCCCCTTCTTCCCACGAGGTAAGGTGTAGTCCTGAAAATAGGTCAACCCAATGCCTGAACAAGGGGGGTGGGATAAATGAGTGGGAAGTAAGATGAATAAGTGGTTCTATGATGGGAGTGGACAATGGATTTTCAGAAATCCCCCTAGTGGCAAACCAAAACCTACAGATACAGGCTTGTTAGGGCACCCTATCAATCCCCCCAAACATGGTCAAGTGGGAAAATGTAAGATCCAAGTAGTCGTTAGAAATAAAAGGAATCAGATGCATACATTTAAAGGTTTTAATAATCAAATGTGACACATACCATGATACCTGGACTAATTACCTCATGAAGCAAGAACCTCTTTTGATACAGGACCAAACCGATGGTGACGGATGTTGTTGTTGCTGACAAGATAAAGACGATGGAAGAAGAAAAGGTGGGCCCTCTAGGGCCATGCTTAGGTCAATCCTGCTCTTGGTACTCCATGTCTAGGACATATGGGCCTTGAGACATGATCTCCTAGTTATCCCTGAAAAGTGGGGCTAACAGGTGCTTCTAGATGACATATGAGGGTCCTCCAACTTCGTAAAGCCATAACTCTCAAACCGTGAGGCATTATGTGGTGTTCCACATACCACTAGAAATGGAATGAGATGTACTATCCATATAGAATAGTGTTTCCTGAAAATATATCAAAACTCATACCATTATCCATCAAACAAACTTGGGTGCATTACCCAAACCTGGTTTCTCCAACTTCTCATGGCCATAACTCTCTAACCGTGAGGAGTTATGTGATGTTCCACATACCACTGGAAATGGAATGACATGTACTATCCACATATAATATTATTACCTTCAAATATATTAAAAATCATACCATTATACATGAAACAACCTTGGGTCCATTACCCAAACCTTTGTGCTACCAAAATTCGCTATCAGACTTTCTTCAAGGGTTGACATCAATAAAAACTAACCTTAATCAACAATATATATATATATATATAATCTTGGTTGGTTCGATCCTTTCCACTAAGGCATAATGCCCAAGGAGGTCAAGGGATCCATTCCCATCAAGTCTTGCAGGGCTTCCAATTGTTATTGTAGCTGGTGATTAATGCAACCCTTCATCTGAAAATGCGGGGAAGAGGGGCAATTCATTGAATGGTGTTGTCAATGTATTAACTTCCACATTTTTTACTTAATTCAAGAGGGTCGAGGGAATTATTTCTCCAAAAAATGTATTATTCAATAAAAACTAAGTTTTTTATTTAGAAACTAGTAAACATGTAATCCATTACTATCCTTATATAATCATACACAGTGATAATCTAAGATAACAAAAAAAAAAAAAGTAAAGAAAATATGAGGCTAAACCATATTCAATTCCTCTTATAGAAATATCACTAATATCCTTTAGGATTTTTCTCTTCTTTCTCGAAGAATCATATGCTCGAAATCGATGGACATCTCTCCCTTTCACTTTTTGACCTTGGTCCATGATTAATCAACCTAATCATGTCAAATTCCAAGCACTAATGATTTCCATATACTTGGAGTTGCATTAGAGTTGGGAACATATTATTCTACTTCTTGAGATGGAGAACATATTATTCTTCTAAAATTGTCTTTAGAGAAGGCTCCTTGACTTTGTTTCTCTATTTTGGACCAAGGAAACCTTGGACACCATCGTAGAATCAACCAACTAAAAATCTATTGAGAACTCCTTAGGAGGCTCTACCTCCTTTTGGGCCTAAACACAAAGATCATTAGAATTATAATTCAACCACCATGAATATTTTCATGTCTTAGATGACTTTCAATAAGCGAATGGGAAAACAAAAATAGCATGGCCATGTTTAAAACATTTCCAGTAACATAAAGCTACTTTCTTGAAATCAAGTTGTTAGGACCACTAATACTTTATCACTCCAAAATTAGATCTGTTGGGAGGATATTTTTCATGTTAAACTCTACACAAATCCTATCACAAGACATACCCGAGAGAAAAATCATTTTATGGTCATTGTAAATACACTTCTATATCAAATTTCCAATATCCAACATAATGTTGGTATGTTTGTACTTCAATGAAAGACTAAGGATCCTAACCTAGATGGGTTCTACGCACCTATGATTTTATTCTTGGATGAAAGTTGTGATGCTAGCGTGTCATAAGAAGGCATGCACAACACCAAAACCACTACTCTTTCTTCATTGCATAGGCTCTATCCTCTAGATGAAGTAACTCCAAGATGAAAAATCTCATTTGTCTAAGGGTGAATAGTTATAGTGTAGCTCAAGAAGGAACCCCACAACTTTAAGATCCACTTCTACAAATCCTTGAGAGATGGCCATAGGTTGTAAACATGAAAATCAAACCTCTTTCTTATAGGTAATTAACTTCTTCTTCAATAAACATTGAATCTATAGGAGACAACATGGGTTTCCACTAGTTTATCCACCGTAAATGAAGCCATCATAGATTTATTTATAGTTTTTATTTCACAAAATATGTCAAAATGGACAAAGAAAAAATGTAGAAAATCCCACGCAAAGTGAGATTGTCACAAAAACATAATGGAGGGACCTCTAATACAAACCCTACCTAAAAAGTCCCACGGGAGCGAGGATATTCCACTAATATGAGGTCACAATTTTGGAAGGACCAAATAATCTCCCCTCTCTTCACCCCAGTGAAAAATAATCTCTACCTAGGAAAAAAAACCAAAAAGTTTGTCAAGAAAACCTAACTTGGATTAAAAGGACAATTAGAGGCCAGAGTAAGTTATGTCCTATTAAGGTCATCCAATAAACACTCGAAGAATAACCCACACCCTAATAGGGGAGCCATCAAAATGTTAAAGCAAATAAACAAGAAAGCAAAAATTGAGAATATCACTCACAAATTAAACAATAAAAACAAGAGGATACACCTCCAATGTTAGCATATATGAAAAGACATAACATGATACATAGACCATCAATCATATTTTATACAATAATTTTTATTAATTATTCAATATATATATTTATATAGTTATAGAATTTTAGCATGTGGTCTCATTATGTAATCGATTGAAAATGTGGAATTTACCTTTATCTTATTAATTTTATTTGTTATTTTTAAGTAATTCAAAGTTATTCCATTGTCGTACTCATTATGTAACTGATTGAAAATGTGGAATGTACCTTTATCTTATTAGTCCCTGTTGAAGGCGTAGAGGGACTACAACGATCAATAAATCGTTGACTTCATATTAATATGTCCTTTGACTATAAATTTTTGCATCATTTGTATTGTTTGAACTATAGAAGTAAAAACATTATTTTTTATATAATAAAAAATACCTTCTATGTCATCGTTTCATTGGAGAATATATTGTAGGTATTATTGCCAACTTTGTTGTTCCCAATGTTGTAAATATTTTGATATCCAAAGTTTTGAGCTTAGACGCTCTTTTTTAATTTTTATTACATTTTTACTGAAATATTTACATACCGGAAATTCTGAGCATCGACGTTGTTTTTTAATGTTTTTATTATTTCTATTTGTATTGAAATGTTTACATACCAAAGGTTTAGAGCATTGAATTTTTTTTTGAGGTACTTGAATAGGCCTGACAACTTAAATGTTTAAATAGTGATAGGTCCTTAAATAGGCCTGACAACTTAAATGTTTGCATACCGCGAAGCCCTTAAGCAGCCTGACAACCTTAAATGTTTCCTTGAATTTTTCCATACAATGTTGCAGTGAATTTGGACAATATTGTTTTACACCATTAGTTGCATAGCCATTCTATGTTTCATACTTCTTCTATGCTTGGAATGCAATTTGGTCATCGTTGAAGATACATACATTGTTTACTGGTTCAATGGGTGCTTCTTGTTTGTTGGTTCGTTGGTTGCTTCTTGTTCTTGTTTGGTTCAACTTTGAAAGGTTGAGGACATGCAACTGCGGTTGGACCTATTGGTTCTTGTTACTTGCCTTTGTTTACTTCAACTTTGCAGGGTTGGGGTCATGCATCCGTAGTTGGAGCTATTTTTTGTACTTTGAGGGGTCCAGGTGCTGCACCCACAATTCGACCTATGCATTTGTCATTCATCGTTATTGAGTAAGTTTCGATGCCATAATTTCATTTCTATTCATTATTTGTTGTTTATTGTTTCTAGTTTGCATGTAATAATGTTTGATTATTTCTATTGACATGCTCTTCATATGTTTAGGGTTCCTTATGTGCTTGGGATGCAATTTGGTAATCATTGGAGATACATATGTTGTTTACCGGTTCATTGGTTGTTTCTTTTTCGTTGGTTCGTTGGTTCGTCAATTGATGCTTCTTGTTGTTTGGTTCAAGTTTGCAAGTTTGAGGTCATGCGGCTACAGTTGGGCTTGTCTATGCTTCCTCGTTGGCTTGTTGCTTGTTTTTTTTTTTTTTTTCTTCGGCTTTGCAAGGTTGGGGTCCTACACCAGCAATTGGAGATGTATTTTTTTTCACTTTGCGGTGTTTAGGTCCTGCACCCACAAGTGGACCTGTGGTTCTGACATTTTTTGTGTCTGGCGAAGTCATGATCTGGTGCCTGTCCTATGCCAGCCTATGTTTCTCTTAAATTTTGTTCCAATTTTTTTTCCTAGCTCTGAACCATACCTACGTGTCCTTGCAAAGTGTTCTTGTAGAGGAAAAGGATACTGAGATGGTGCTAACAAGAGTGGTGTTCCGTGGATTGAAAATTTCAATATCTAGTTTCTATGTTGCTTGGTGTGCAACATTGCTATCATAATGAATGTGTTCTCAAATGCATCACACCATTTACATTTGGACGAAACCATTACCATTCTAGGATACTTTAGTGTTGACATGATACAAAATAGTGGCATAAAAAATAATTGGACAACTACATGTGCAATTACAATGTTCGTTGTATTTTTGTTAAGATAAAACAAATGCAAAACACACTTATTGACCATATATGGTGAAATGTATCCATATCGCAATACAACCTCTTTATCTTGTACACAAACTACTCAGACCACGATACAATTTGTCTTGTACTCAAAATATGAGATGTACATCAAAGATATTGCAAAATTATATTTCCATGTCTCAAAGCATATCTGGATACTTTGTTGTAGAAAACCAAAATCATTCAGCTATGGCCATGCAATTTCTTAATATTTTATGGCTTGTAATATATTTTGGGCAAGAAAATCTCTATATAATTAGAACCATGGATCAAGAAAAGAAAAGGTTCATGTTTCTAACTATCTTTTATTATATTCCTTTGATTCCCATTTACTTTATGTACATATTACTTGTTCTCCCCTGCATACCAACTTCCATTCATGTTCATTGTATTTTGTGCATTCCTACATTGAAATAAACAAAATAACTAGAGAAGACAAAGGAGTCTTTACCACAATTGTAGAAGAGGAGAGACAAAGGTGCATGCTTGTATTGTTATTTCATATTCCAATGTTTTGTATTTCATTTATTGTTTGTATATGTATTCACCTAGTTTATTGTATGTAGAAATTGTGTATCTTCCTACATAATAACTTATCTTCATTTCCTTTGTATTCTCTATGCCTCTACATTGAAATAAATCAAAATTTATTTATTTATTTATTTTTGTACATGTCTTCCTACATACCAACTTACTTTCATGTCCATTGTATTTTCTCTGCATTGCTACATTTAAACAAACAAAATAATTGGAGAAGATGATGGAATCTTTGTTGCAAATGTAGAAGAGGAGATACAAAGGTGCATGATTCTACTCTTATTTCATATTCCATTGTTTAGAATTTCATTTATTGTCTACGTATTTGTTCTACTTCTTTTCACCTAGTCTATTGTATGTAGATACTACGTATATTTCTACAGAGTAACTTATCCTCATGTGAATTGTATTCTCTTTGTTGCTACATTGAAATTAATAGAACTGTATTTATTTATTTTATATGTCTTTCTACATACTAACTTACCTTCATGTCCACTGTATGTTCAGTGTTGCTACATTGAAAGAAACAGATTAGTTGGACAAGAAGATGAATTCTTATATGCCACAGCAGAGGGGGTTGAAGTACAATCTTAGAAAAGGTATACCAATTGTGCTAGTAAATCAAACACACAAAACGGGTAGGTGTGTTAGCACTAAGAGTCACCCTCAGATTGCAAGAAGTTAAGCCCAGTACCCATCAAAATGTTTGGTGGATGTTGGTTTATGAGTTGAGGTCAAATCGAAAAAACTCAGTATAAGAATGATTTTAACACAAAAACTAGACAAGAAATGCACAGTGAAGTGAAGTCCTCATTAACTTCAGTCAGTGATTTTAGTTTAAGTGTGAGCAGAAGGAAGACTTAGTGAGAGAGGTGAACAAGACTACTATGGGCATACGGCTTTCAAGAAACTTGGTGAAGAAAAACATAGGATCAAGAGCACTCTTGAACTCAAGTTTCAGACATTGAAATATGTCTCATAAGCATAATGATCAAACCTACATCACAATGAAACTACAACAACTCAATTGGATCCTCCATGCCTGAGCCTTTCAATGTAAGGGAGAATAAGATAACAAGTAAGATGACTAAAACTAGTTAGGACACTACTATAATTAAACCTACCTTACAATAGAATCACAACCCTCGACTGGATCCTCCGTGCTCGAGCATTTTAGCATAGTTTAAAGAAAGAGATGAAAGAATTTGACTTCTATTAATGCGAAAGTCTCAAATTTGATACATAACCAGAGAAGAGTTCTAGCATCAAAACATTACAAAATAGGGAGCTCTTCTCAACCAGTTGATGACCTTAATAAATTCTTACACTGTGTTATTTATACTCAAACCCATTCACAAATGATAGAAGTGTGATATGATCTAGCCATCCCGTCTAAATATTTCCACCTGATTACTTTCTCTGTCAGACTGTGCTTATATCTTCCTCGGGCTGACAGCTCTGACCCCTCTATCAGGGATTCCATGCCTTCTATTTATGGAGTGAGGTGAGGTTTCAACTACTGGCCTGTGTCCATTAATTGATATTTCCTCAAGATTGAGACACAACCTAATAACCAGGGGGATGCCACTTGTTGTGATTAGGAATGACACCAAGTGAACACGTGAATTTAGATTTATCAAAATCATCTTGGAACCATGCCACCTTTGAGCCCGAAATGCACCTCTTTCCACCACGTCTCTCTCCCAAAAAATGCGGTTTAGATTGCAGCCCACTCAAAGAATTTAACATATGATAACGTTGTTGCCCTGAAATGGAATGCAACCGTTGTCCTGATGGCGATATGAGATCTGGGAAACACCACTATTTAGTGTCACTACTAAATATTCACCTACCTGCCAACTTTAGAAACTTTTTAACTATGCTTTGGGGAGGCGCCAATCTTGGTGCTAGGGATCGTTGATGTTGAACAATAATATTCCTCGGAGAACGGCTTCCCGTGGATGACGTGGTGACTTGATGTCACTGTGTTGAGGTTTCATGGAAAGGAGGATGACATGCATCACTTGAAAACAAGTGAATGATATGCCCAAAGGTGCCTAAAATGAGTTCCATGTGTCATCACTAAATGAATGCCATGTGTTTCGATCGATGAGTGCCACGCATCAAAACTAAAATCTGCAGCACGAACACTTCAAGAATTTGCAAGCAAGGGGAAAGAGAGAATGTCGAAGCTCCAAAGTCTGGCGCATATCTGAGTCACTGGATCTGGGAGGACACACAACAGAGATCCATGCACTCCATGGGAATGTACTCCAGAGGAAACCAAACTAAGAGGAGACAAAACTTTCGAAACCCAAAACGATGGAGAAAATCATAATCGTCCATTAGAGATGGACACGCAACATAGATCCAAGTACTTGGGAGCAAGGAGACAGAGGAGTCGTTGACCAAGAGTCGTCTGGATCACCCAAGAGATACAAAACTCAAACCCTGTTCATTGATGGCATAGACACGTGACAAATATATGTGCTCTCCGGGGAAAATCACTTTGTAGAAAACTGAAAGAAGAAGCACCAAAAATCCTGAAACCTGAAGTCCGAAGTAAATCGTGCATGTCCACTGGGAAAGGACACATGGCACTCTATCTTCAATTATAGGGCTTCTTCCTAGCACTAAACCTCGTGCAACTTTATAATTCTGAATGCATGAGGGTAGCTAATATGAGATTCACAGGGGATCTCCGCCGTTGAAAATTGAACCTGCTTGTTTTCTTAATTCGAGTCCACAATGGACTGCTTTTAGTGTTGTGCTTTGTGCCCATGGCTAATGCTTGTATAAAAAAATATTTGGATGACTTTTCATGGGCTAGGGAAAACAGAATGACCAGTGATTGAAACAAAAAGGAGATGAGTGTTCATCCTTAGAGAAAAACAAAAAATATTTGGGCCAAAACTTATTCAGGTAAGACATCAAGGGAATTTGGGTCGTTAAATAAAGAGGGAAAAAAATGACTTTACCAGTTGAAGGGAAAATTTTTAGGACCTATCCTGTGAAAGAGAAAGAGAGACGGGGCAAGGATATAGACATAGGTATTAACAACAATCACATACGACCCTTGACAATCTTATGTGACAGCATTGGCTCAACAGGGGATGGCATGCTCCCTAGGAGCTGCCAAGAATGTGCGGTCTCAATGCTTTAGCCTTGGGTTATGGAGTCTCTTATTCAAAATATAAATAAAAAGGAAGTGGTAACTGCAATGGTGGAACGTCGATCTTGTCTTAGACAAATTAATTTTTTAGAAAGTTCCCATTGACAGGGCCACCTAAAACTTTAGAATCTGCCAAGTTCTACAATTTATAAGTGTTATTTGAAAATTCCTCAGAAATCTTGAATGGACCAATCCATAAGGCTTTGAATTTACCATGTTTTCTTTTGTCTTGCTTGGGGGCATCCCACTTGAGCACCATATATCCTAGCGAAAATATTCCTTTCTTTCCCTCTTGTCAAAGGCTCGTTTTATTTTTCGTTGATGATCTTGCACTTTATCAAGCAGTTGTTCCTTGGTCTGTTGTACTTATACCAACTGTAGTATCCTCCTAACCATATCATCAGGTTCTCCTTGGTAATATTGGAGGAATTTTTCCACAGGAAAGGCAAGTTGAGTAGGAAAAATAGCCTCAACCCCATACACAAGCTAAAAAGGGGAAATGTGAAGCGACCTTTTTGTTGTAACTCTATCAGCCCATAAGGTGATTTCCAACTTAGAATCCCAGGCTTTATTGTTGTCTTCTAACAATTTTTTGATCATCTTTATGAGGCTCTTGTTAGAGGAATCTGCTAGACCATTTCCCTAATGGTAGTAGGGAGTGGAATGGATTAATGTAATCCCATACCACTCACAGAAATTAATTAATGGCTCGGCTCTAAAAGAGGCAACATTGTCTGTAACAATCCTTCTCGGGCAACCAAATATGGACATGATATCTTCAAGGAACCTTATGATTACCTTGTGGGAGGCACTCCTTCTAGGGATGGCTTCTATCCATTTGGTAAAATAATCACTGGCTGTCAAAATCCACCTGTGATGACCACTTGAGACTGGGTGGATCTCTCCAACGATGTCAAGACCCCATTGTTGAAAAGGTCCATAAACCATTACAGGTTTGAAAGGAAAATATTTGAGTTGTTGATTTCTAGCCAACTTTCGACACTTGACACAAGATCTAACCTTTTCACAAACATCAGTAAAAAGGTTGGGCCATAAACACCCATCTCTAAGGATATTATAAGTTGTGGTCCTCCAAAAATGATGTCCCCCACACGAGTTGTCATGGAAATCAACTATAGCTTTTTGGGCCTCTTGTGGACCCAAACATCTCAAAAGGAATCCAAGGGGATCCTTCTAGTACAAAACCTGATCAATGAGACAATATTTGATTGCTTTGATTTTCAAATCTCTCACCTTGCTTTTGTCCAAATCATCAAGAGGCCTCAACCTTTGTAGGAAATATATGATGTCTTTATACCAGGTGCATTCTTCTAAGTTGAGGATGACATGATATTATTTATCAGAAATCTCAGTTTGTTGATTTTATGAGTGTTGTTCATGAAATTAACCCCCAACACCTTGCAATTTGATTCAACCAGTAACCTGGCTAAGCCTTGGCCTTTCACCAATTTGGTGGGTTTTATTTCAAGGTCAAACTCCAGAATTTTGGCAATCCATTTGCTTCTCTTCCCATCAATATCACACTGGATCAATATCTCTTTTACTGAGGTCGAGGGGACATATGCATTAATATTTGAGTGCAGGACATATATTATGAAAGTCTTGAAGGCTTTGACCAAAGCATATGCCTTCTTCTCCATGATATCATATCTCATCTCTGTATCCTTCAATGCTCTGTTGAAAAAGGAAATAGGTTGCTCTATCCCCTCTGTATTTCTCTGTAGAAAAACAGTAGCCAATGTATCAGATGAGGCAAAATAAAATATTATAAATTCCTTAGAATAATCAGGGCCGATGAGCACAGGTTCATTAGTCAAATCCCCCTTGATTCAGTCGAAAGAATTTATGGACTCAACAATCCATTTCACTTCGTTCCCCTTTCTAAGCATGGTTGTAATGTGTTTAACTAAATCAGAAAAATTTGAAATGAACCTTCTCAGAAAGTTGATTTTACCCAAGAAAGATTGAACCTCTTTCTTAGATCTAGGAAAAGATAAGGTCTATATGGACTCTACTCTACTTGGATCAATTCTCACCCCTTCAATTGACACAATATGTCCCAACAATTTTCCCTCTTTCATAGAAAATAAAGATTTCTTAGGATTGAGAGAGAGACCAAACCTCCTGCACTTCAGGAAGACTTTCTTCAAATGATGACAGTGATCTTTATCATACCTTGAGAATATTGTAATTCCATCCAGATAGATGACTACAAATTTGTCCCTTTCCCCAATGAAGGCAATGTTCATGGCTCGTTGCAAGGTTTCTCTTGCATTCATCAATCCAAAGGGAATTTTAGCATACATGAATGTGCCCCAAGGAGTAGTGAAATTTGTCTTCTCTCTATCTTCAGGAAGGATAGAGATCTGATTGTAGTCAGAGAGGCCATCAATCATAGACATCCTGGATGAACCAGTCACTTTATGTAAAATGTGCTCCGTCTTTGGCAAGGGGTAGTTGTCCTTTTTGGAGCTCATGTTCAAATTTCTAAAGTCTACACATATTATGATTTCTCCATTCTTCTTCCTCATAGGGACCAAATTAGCCACCCATTCTGAAAACCTCAAGGGCATGATGATCTCGACATCCAGCAACTTCATTACTTCCCTTTCCATAATGGGCAGTAGCATGGAGTTTATCTGTCTGAGTTTCTTCCTGAATGGTTTGGCCTCTTCTTTCAAAGGGATTTTTTGTTCCAGGATGTTTGTGTCATATGTTCTTAAGTATTCATATTTCCAATGAAAAACATCAGCAAACTCCCTCAAAATCTTGACATACTCAACCCTTTTCTCCTTTGACAAATTTCTAGACAATTTGACATACCTAGGATTCTCCTTTGTTCCTAAATTGCATTCATTCACATCAACCTCTTCATTTGAACCTTTAACCTTTACATCAACATCATTTCTATCAAACAATCTCTCCAAAGGGACAAGTCCCTTTGGAATATGGTTACTTGGCAGCTAAACAATATGATGGTTTGTAATTTTATTTAGAAAAGCATTAACATGAGGGATTTCTTCAAGATCTTGATCCTAATCAATATGAAAATCAGAAAATTCATCTATAGTTTCAAGAAATCTTTTCATTTCAAGATCATCCTCAAAAACCTTCCAATGTTTGACATTGTCAAGGATAGAGGGTATGTATTTTACTTCCACCTCATATTTGAGCTTTGGGGAAAAAGGGACCCTGAAACCGTCAAGAAACCGTCAACAAAATCCCATACTTCATTTATGTAGGCCCTTAACCTAGGGTGCTTAGCCTAATACATATTTCTGACCTGATGAACAATTAACTCAGCATCTCCAAAAACTGTTAGCTCCTCAATCTCCATGTCTTTAGAAGCTCTCAAACCCAAAACAAGAGCCTCATATTATGCCACATTTTTGTTGTTTCAAATTCAAGCTTAAAATATAGATATATGGTCTCTTGGGTGGGGAAAATGAAAACTACCCCATCCCCAACACTTTCCCTGGAAGAAGCTCCATAAAAAAACATTTTCCAAATAGAGACGTTGGAAGGAGGGTCTTCACAAGAGGTGATGGGCTAATTTTTGATTTAAATACGTTCTTGAGGACCATCAGTGAGTTGTAACATACCAATTCCCATATCAGTGTCTACTGCAAAAATGGGGTGGTTGGTCAAATTCGCTTCATCAATGATAATGTAAGCAAGTTGAGCTTCCCTGTAAATCCTTCTATGCTTTCCCTGAAACACAGGAATAGTGGCATATGAAATATCCATTTGCAATGTGCCCCACAATCTTTTAATCCAAGATCTATACAAGAGCATCCCAAACTTAGGGGGTACATCAACCACCACAATATCCATGACCACACTTTTCATTGGAAACTGCAACAAGGAAACAACCAAGTCTTTGATAACCCCTAGGCACTTCACCTTCCTCGAATCAAACGAGTACAGGTCATGGTAATTTTTTGTAACCTCCAACCTGAGTTCCTCCATGAAAATCTTAGGCATGAGATTGTGAGATGCCCCTGAATCCATCAAGCAGTTGTGCAACACCTTATCATAGATGTTCAATGAGGTATAGAAAGTAGGGGAGGAGTCATCTCTATCCTGCACCCAAGGTCCCAGTATGAAAGCAGGATTTTCATCTTGGAGGTTGAATTAATCTGTGGAATAAGATGAAGGCTCAGGCTGCAACACTTTGGAGACGTACCTTTTGAAATCCTCATGCCTAACTAGCTCCAAGAAATGTATGGGGATCTTAATCTTTTGGATCTCATTCTCAAAGCTAAATGAGGAGGGAAGTTTCATAATCTCTTTTGTTTCTGGGATAGGGCCTTTAGCCACTGTCTGGGGGTCTTGTACCTCCTTTTCTTTTTTGTTGACTGCCACCTCCTTAACAGGATGTTATGTTCTAGTAGGTTCTTCAGGACTGTTAGGCTTTCCCTCTTTCTTCTTGGACATAAGGTTGTATCTATTTGGATTTCCACTGATCCTTTCCCCTTTTCTCATCTCATTTAGTTGAATATCCATGAGGGAATATTCATATGCAGACTGAGTTAAATCAGGGGACAAAGAGGTGTCACCAAGACAATGGATTTCAGGATCAATTTCTTCTTCCTTCCCTTCCTCATCGGTAACTAGGTTGTTTTGGAGAGGGGTTTGTATTTTTTTATCATCCCTATCCCTATTTCTTTGATCCCTCTAGATGATCTGAGGGGAATTATTTATCTCTTTAAATTACCCCTATTGTCAGTATTTTGGGCATTCCTATAGCCCTGTTTCCCCTCAAAATTCAATTTCTCCATTTCTGCACAAAGTGACTTTACCAGTTTGTTAACTCATCAACTTGAGGGTGGGAAGAAAAGGAACCAGAGGTCAAAGCTTCATTCCTACCCTTTCTTTTGTCTCTATATGCCTAACTCCTAAGCTTATCAACTACCAATATATTGGATTCTACTTCAAGGGTTGCGTCTTGCATATGAGCCAAGGAGGTAGCTCTTCTTTCTCTCAGCAAGAGGGAAAAATCAGGCTCAAAAGCACTAGCATAAGTGATCTTGGAAGAGGTTTCAGTAGGCTTAATCTCAGTGGGGATCTTATTGTACATCTTGTTAAATATCTTGGAGAAGTCTAAGACAAATTCCTCCTCTTCTCTCTTAAGTGATCCAAACTCTGTAATATAATAAAGGAAATCCTTTTTATTACCCCAGTGTATTAAAAATGTATCATCTAGAGCTTCAATCTAGTCAATAGATCTAGGAGTCATACCCCTGAACCATTTTCTAGCCTCACCATCAAGGATCTGTACAAAAACTCTCAACCATACATCTTCATTTTCAATATTAAGATTATCTGCATAACTGCAAAAAGCTGAAACATGTTCTTCAATAGTTATGTCTTCCTCTCCTCTAAACTTGGGCATGTACTTGAGTTAGTCTCCAACTGGGAGGGGATTCATAGGCTGAGATAAAACAAGAGGGGCATACCTAGTAGCCACTATGGCATCCATTTTGTTTCTATGAGGATTAACACATGCCATTGGGATGTGGGTTGTAGAAGAACCAGGGGGAGATGGAGTTTGGACAGGTGGGACCGGAGCTGTGTTTCCAGGGGAAAATGGAAACAACTAAGTGTTGGAGGGGAATAATATGGGGTCGAAGGTAAAATAATTTCCCCCTTCTTTAGATACAACAACTATGATGGGAGGAGGAGTAGTGAGATCCAAAGTGGGAAAATCTTCTAAGCTTCTGGGTCTGAACCACTTTACAATCTCAAGGGAGACAGGGGTGTCAAAGATTTCTTCTAAATGAGGCCTAGAAGGGGAGAATTCAATAGGGAAACTCCCAAAATTTAAATTTCTTGAAACTCCAACAGATGGTATAACAAGCGAATTAGATGCAACTACTGGAGTTTTTAAAGAAGAATTATGTAAATTACTAGAATCACCTTATACAAAAGTTGTGATCCCTTCTTGAGGGTCTTTCCTTTTCTAATAATATTTTTCAGGTTAGCTTCAGGTGTTGCCAGAGAAATCTGTGGAGTAGACCTCATGTGTCTTCCTTTGGGAGCCATAACTGAAACAATGGAGTCGCCAGGTGCAAGCTGCAATCTTCAAGTTGTTGATTTCTAATGCACCTTCAGAATCATAATCTCTTTGTCGTTCTATCCCTGGAAAATGTCTTCAATTCGTTCCTTGACAATGGTGCCATGAATCTTATCACTGATATTCACCCTCAAATTGTGATAGGGTAAGCCCAGTACCCATCAAAATGATTGGTGGATGTTGGTTTTATGAGTGGAGGTCAAATGGACAAAAATCGTTACAAGAATGATTTTAACACAAAAACTGGATAAGAAATGCACAGGGAAGTGAGGTCCTCATTAACTTCAGTCAGTGATTTGATTTTAAGTGTGACAAAAAGGAAGACTTAGTGAGAGAGGTGAACAAGACTACTATGGGAATCCAACTTTCAAGCAAATTGGTGAAGAAAAACTCAGGCTTAAGAGCACTCTTGAACTCAAGTTTTAGAAATTAAAATATGTCACAGAAGAATAATGATCAAACCTACATCACAATGCAACTACAAAAAATCGATTAGATCCTCCATGCCTAAGCCTTTCAGCATAAGGGGAAATAAGATAACAAGGAAGCTGACTAAAATTGGTCAGGACACTATTGTAATCAAGCCTACATTACAATAGAATCACAACCCTCGACTGGATCCTCCATGCTCGAGTGTTTTAGCACAGTCTAAACAAAGAGATGAAAGAATTTAAAATCTATTAATGCGAAATTCTCAAATTTGATACATAACTAGAGAACGGTTCTGGCATAAAATAAATTACAAAATAGGGATCTCTACTCAACCAGTTGACGACCTTAACAAATTCTTACACTGAGCTATTTATACTCAGACCCATTCATAATTGCTAAAAGTGTGATTTGATTTAACCATCCCGTCTAAAGATTTCCACCTAAGTACTTTCTCTGTCAGACTGTGCGTGTATCTTCCTCGGTCTAACAGCTCTGACCCCTCTTCTTCCATGCCTTCTATTTATGGAGTGAGTCGAGGTTTCAACTATCGGACTGTGTCCATTAACTAATATTTCCTCAGGATCAAGACACGACCTGATAACTAGGGGGAGGCCACTTGCTGCAATTAGGAATGATGCCAAGTGAACACGTGAATTCAAAGTTTTCAAAAGAAACATGGAACCATACCACCTTTGATCCTGAAATGCATCGCTTTCCGCCACGTCGCTCTCCCAAAAAATGTGGTTTAGATTTCGGCTCGCTCAAAGACTTTAACATCTAAGCACGTTGCAGCCCCTAAATGGAATGTGGTCATCGGTCTGATGGTGATCTGAGATCTAGGTAGTCATGCTATTTAGTGCTGCTACTAAAGCTTCACATGCCCGCCAAATTTAGAAACTTTTTAATTACTCTTTGGGGAGGCACCAATCTTGGTGCTAGGGAGCATTGATGTTGAACAAGAATATTCCCCAGAGAACAACTTCCCGAGGCTAACGCGGTGACCTAACATCACTGTGTTGAGGTGTCATGGAAAGGAGGATGACACGCATCACTTGAAAACAATTGGATGATATGCCCAAAGGTGCCTAAAATGAGTGTCATGTGTCAGTGCTAGACGAATGCCACGTGTCTCTACCGATGAGCATTAGGCGTCGGAACTGAAATCCGCAGTAGGAACACTTTAGGAATTTGCAAACAAGGGGAAAGCGAGAATGTCTAAGCTCTAGAGTCCAGAGTAGAACTGAGCCATTGGATCTGGGAGGACAAGTGGCAAATATCCATGCACTCCGTGGAAATGTACTCCAGAGGAAACCAAACTAAGAGAAGACAAAACTTCTAAAACCCGAAATGATGGAGCAAATCATCACTATTCATTGGAGACGGACACACGTCAGAGATCCACGTATTGGGGAGTGAGGAGAGAGAGGATTCATTGACCAAGAGTCATCTAGAGCGCCCAAGAAATACAAAACTAAAACCTTGACCGTTGATGGTGTAGACACGTGGTAGAGATATGTGCCCTCTGGGGAAAAGCACTTCAGAGAAAACCAAAATAAGAAGCACAAAAAATTTTGAAACCCAAAGTCCAAAGTAAATCATGTCTTTCCGCTAGGAAAGGACATGCGACACTTGATCTTCAATTCTAGGGCTTCTTCCTAGAACTAAACCTCGCACAACTTTATGATTCTGAATGCCTGAGAGCCACTAATCTGAGCTTCACAGGGGATTTATTCCGTTGAAAATTGAACTTGCTTGTTTGCTCGATTTGAGTCCACAATGGACCACTTTGAGTGTTGCGCTTTGTGCCCATGGTTGATGCATGTATAAACAAAGATTTGGAATAATTTTTGTGGGCTTGGGAAAACAAAATGATCAGTGATTGAAACAAAAAGACGAAGAGTGTTCATCCTTAGAGAAAAATAGAAAAGCTTTGGGCCAAGAATTATTCAGATAAAACATCAAGGGAAACTAGGTTGTTAAACAAAGAGGGGAAAAAATGACTTTACCAGTCGAAGGGAAAACGTTTAGGAGCTATCCTGCAAAAGAGAAAGAGAGACAGGGAAAGGATACAGAGATAGGTATTAACAACAATCACGTATGACCCTTGACAATCTTATGTGATAACAAGGTGCATATAATATTGGAGTAGAAAACAATGATTTGAAAACAATGCACCTTTGTTGAGACTTCGCACTTCCAAACATTTCCCTCCCCATTTCTAATTTTTCCACTTTCTATTATCCATTTTTTTTCGCTCTTCTATACTTAACCAAATTCTCCTTTTTTTTTTCTCTTCTACTTTCACTTTCTGGTTTCTTTGTTTAGTCATCTTTCTAAAAATTTCTAGGTGTGTGGGTTGGCGGACTCACGGGTTCACATTTATACTCATGCTTCTATATCACGACTCTGACCGACCATTTCCTCATTCCATACTTAGCCACTTTTTCGATCATAAGTTCCCAGGATGGCAGGTTCAAGATGGTGCCTCTAGCTTCAGAA
>JZKD02S2055739.1:232085-244446 GCA_000966675.3 Picea glauca | reverse complement strand
ATGCCTTATTCCCTGTCACACATTTTTGCAGTCAAAAAATTTGAGGCATACAATTTGACCATCAGGTCCTCATGTTTCCTAAGTATCCCTTGACACCCTATTTCATATTCCATCTCCTTCGACCTTGTACATGACATTCATAACAATTATGGAAAATATACAATGCATATGCTTGTTTATTCCTTATGATGTTCATCTACACATGCTTGCATTAGAAAAAGTTGGACTAGTGGCATGGCCATGAGAAGTCAATCACCACAAACATCAGCAGACCAACAAGTCCAAAGGTAAATATTCATACATTGTGTTCCTCATATGTTTACCAAACAAATATCCTGAGCCATTTATTCATCTATGCCATGATAAATATGGTGATTTCATCTGCAACACATGCTTTTCAGTTCACAAGAAGTATCAATGAGCACAAGTGAGACGTCAAACATAGCGCAAGTTCCGCAGACTAAGAGGTTTAGTTGCAAAACTTTAGCTCCATACTTCATCCAAGTTGTGTCTGTACTTGTACATTTATGCCAAGAAAAAAGAAAACAAAAAAATAATGCAAACTACCATTCACATTATTTTTCCTGTTCAAAACATGTCACCAAGTCTAAGCTTATAACACCTAAAATACTATCAATAGAGGGCTTGAGCAACCGTTGAACTGGACAAGTGTTCATCGAGGACATAATGGTCGTCTATAGCACCTACTTGGACAAGGAAAACAAAACTAGATCCATTATGCATGTTGACATGACAAACAATGAAGCCCTAATGACAGTCACACTGACTATTCCCACACAGATGTCCAGAAACATGCAGAAAAGATATTGCCAAGTAATGGGATATCCATTACAAATTTTAATATATTTCCCAAAACAGTATATGACCGTGGTGATTGTGATCGGATTATATCGCTCAACGAAATAAGTATTGTGGAAAAAAATCTCATGATTTGTTCAAAATATCGTTTCGTCCCAAACACAACAATCATCCAACTTTCACAGAGCAATGATAGTTACCCAATCGGAACCATTGGTGCAATTGTCACACTCATGAGAAAACTTGGCTCGCAACACATTCTCCATATAAAAGATGGAGAGTCAGAGAACGACAAGGAAATGGTATCATTCTCCATATCTAGTTTTGTCCTTTACTTTCACATGTCCATGTATCTCGATTATGTTACACAACTATTGCACTATTCCATGTTGCAGCTGCAATTGTTTGACACCTATTCAAATTTGTTTTCATCAATGGAACAACAATTGCATAAAGGGTAATTTCCACTTATTCTCTTCAAAAATATAACAAAGAAAAGAGATGTTAAAGAAAGGATATTTTGCACAACCCAAGCAACATTTGTAACAGAATTGTAAACAGACATAGTACATGATC
Source organism: Picea glauca (assembly GCA_000966675.3). NCBI lineage: Eukaryota > Viridiplantae > Streptophyta > Pinopsida > Pinales > Pinaceae > Picea > Picea glauca. The sequence continues at coordinate 243,051 of JZKD02S2055739.1, read as the reverse complement.
TCAAGAAACTAACTAGCTCTACAACTTTTGTGCGTATGCATCTACAATTTCATCCTCTCTTTGCTCATACAAATTGTCTTCACCAATTTTCTGCAACCTTTTTTTGTTGTTTTTGTACAGTTGTATATTATATTGTTCAATATATTAACTGTTATGCTCGCGTGCCTAGGTTGAGGATGTTTTGGTTGCAGTGAATGTGTACTCGACCCCCTTCGATCCTGTATGTGACAAATGAAACTCTCATGCTTCTGCCTCTGCTTTCATAAATTATGGTGCAATTGATTGTCTACGATGCAATAAAAAATTCCCTTACATATATCGACATTGTCTCAATGCTACCATTTGAACTGTGAGCAACACAATCATACATTGTACACTTAGAAATCCTATGTTACAAGATGTTCTTCCTGGATTAGCAGAATTGCCATATGAAGTATACCTACAGAAAAAGAAAAACAATGTCTACATGTTGCGCAACTTTCAGGTCCATGGAAAATTTACCTTAAACGAGGACAATGCAATACTGCATATCGGCTGGAAAAAAAATGCATATCAAGCTTTGGAAGGAAACGAAAAAATATCATGTGTATCTGTAATTTTTCTTCAATACCCAAATGAATGTTTGTGGGACTCGAGTTCTTTAAATTTTACATTTATGGCTGTAAAATTTTCTTTCCAGAGATTTTGTCTCTTTAGTGCACTTGAAAAACTAACGAGAAACTAACTACAAATCAAATCGATGTTGTTGTTATTTTGATGGTTTTTTGTATCTCCCAGTAAGAATTTTTCATATTTGTTGGGCTGTTCAAATGAAAAAAAAATTATGGCTATCTGTAGATTTGTTGGAGGAGTTTGCACTTTTTTGGGTAGCCAAACTAGAAAAACGTTTTCCAACTATATAGCCATGGCAAGATTTCTGCATTTTTGGGGGTACCCAAATAAATAAATAAGATGATCTCCAACTATAATTTTATGGTGGGATATCTGCATTTTATTGGTGCCCTGAATGAAAAAAATGGGCTCAACATGGGTTGAAGCATGATCTTGAGAACTTCAGAAATCCCTATAGGGATTGGGGAGTTCAGGCATTGGAATCCATACAAGCAAGTGCATTTATTGTTGATGTACAAGCGGATAAGATTGTTCAGTCCAGAAATGGGAAGCATGAGGACAAACCCCATACAAAGTATCCAACTGTGAATAAATCAGGCCCATCCTTTGAACCATCAAAATGGCTTGCTCCTCTGGGCAGAACCATCAGGAATTTCCAATAATATTGGAAATTTGGCATTGTTAAAATTTGTAGTGATAGAACATGGCACTATCAGAAGCAAATGTCCATAGTGATCTTGTTTCATGGTAAAATAGTGATCGACAAGTTTCTTGTTCCCCATTTGGGGGTTTGGTTATAGCTGGGATACAATGTCGAAGCCTCACTAGTTTTGTGTTTGGCAGACTTTTGTTCATATCTCATGGCCTCGGTAATTTTCTCATGGGAACATATACCAAATGTAAGAGAAAACCAATGCCACGTGTGTGTTTTTTTATATTGAATTGTTTGATGCATGCGTCGATGAGTACTGCTTTATGGACCCGTGTGGGATCTCACTTGGTACCCTTTGTGTTCATGCGTTGCCTTGTGCCTTGAATTTCAATAAATTTGGTGTTTACTTGGCTCTTGGTTGTATGCTTCGTTCTGGAAAATTAATGATACATTCAGGATCTTGGTGGTTTTTCTATGATCTTAAAGAATATACAGGACCTTCTTTTCCTTTTAATATAAGCTCTCTGATGCTAATGTAGTATGTGGCTTGTTTTAGCACTTTTCCTTGATCAATGAACCTAGAAAAATTCATCTCCAGGAATATTTTGAAATAAAAGGATATATAGTATGTGAAGTCCAATGGAACTATCATATCAACCACATAAAATTAAACTTCAAATTCGCCATTGTTATACTTACGGTGAAGTTGACAGTACAATAATTTTACTTAAACATCCCAAAATTGATTTTCTTGTGGCTTTTTGATGCTTCCCTTATGCAAACACATCTTGGAAACTATAAGCGTGGCTCATTTTATCTATTCCTTGATTGAAGAGTCTCTTCACTTGTTTAATGCACTTCATAGTTACTATCAAAACCATAAATTGGGGCTTTCTTACACCAATTCCCGCTTCTAAAAATTTCCATCCCATTTCCTTTTTCCCTCTGCTTTCCCTTTTTGGTTACTTAGTCATTTTTTGAAAAATGTCTAGGTGTGCGGGTTGGTGGATTCACGTGTTCAGATTTACACTGATACTTTTATATCAAGAGTTCAACCGACTGCTTCCCCGTTCCATATTTGGCAAACTTTTTGGATCACAGGTTCCTAAGTAGGTGGGCTCAACATTTTGTTTCCATTGTTTCGTCGCCTGCAAACAACACCCGGACTTCCTCGAGCTACAACAACTAAATTCCCCTTTATTTTTCTCGTTTAATTTCCCTTTCTGGTTACTTAGTCATTTTTTCGAATGTCTCATGCTTTTATATACAAAGCCCGAAGTTCCAGAATATACAAATTGACCATCAAAGTCTGTATTGTCTCATGTTCCATGTTACACGTTTTGCAACCAACAGGTCCAACCGTAGCTGTAAGTCCTCAACCTTGTAAAGTTGAACCAAACAAGAACAAGCAACAATTGATGAACCAACGAACAATAAGCACCCACCGAACCAATAAACAATATATGTATCTTCAATGATGACTGAATTTCATTCCAAGCATAGAAGAAGTATGAAACATAGAATGCATATACAACTGGCGATGGACACAAATATTGTCCAAATTCACTGCAACATTGTATGGAAAAATTAGAGGAAACATTTAAGGTTGTCAGGTTGTTCAAGGGCCTCACGGTATGCAAACAAGTTTTCATGATTGTTTAAGGACCTCGTGATAAGGAATTCAATATGACCTGTCCCGAGTATGTCTGATTCTTTTATATCACGAGTCCAACCAACCGCTTACCCATTTCATACTAGGCCACTATTTCCATCGTTGGTTCCTGGATAGGCTTGCTCAACATTTCACTTCCATTGTTTCGTGACCTACAAACAACACCCAAAATTCCACGATATACAAATTGACTGTCGAAATTTGTCACTATGCCCTGTTCTATGTTACACATTTTGCAGTTAAAAGTTTGGAAGCATACAATTTGACCATCGGCCCCTCACGTCTCCTAAGTATAACTTGTGACCCTATTTTGAAGCCTGGCCGACCACTTTCCATACTTGTCCATTTCTTGGAATCTCTTTGGTGGGTTGGCGGGTCGATGAAATGTGCAATGCTTAATCGATATTTTCCATCCTCGCCACCTTTGCACTTCTTTCTAGATATGCAATTATTAAGATTTAATGCTAATAGATCATCGTGCATGAACCGTCAAGATTTTCACTAATGTCTAAAAGGATGGAGAATATTTTTCATTAATACGAATTAAACCAAGATTTGTGAAGGGTTGTGTTATCCTTTTCAAGTGTTCATTTCAAGCATCATGCAATCTCTTTCACACATCGTCTGATTGGCACCTTCACGAAATCTCTAATCCTTAATCGCTCTTCATCGTCACCGCCACCTTCGCACTTTTTTCTAAATATGCAATTAGTAAGCTTTAATGGCAACAACTCATTATGCACAAACCATGGAGATTGTCATTGATCAATGAAAGGCTCGAGGATATCTCCCATTGATACGCATTAAACCAAGATTTGTGGAGGGTTATAGTATCCCTTCCCAATGTTCATTTCAAACATCATCTGGAGAAAACGGACATTGTCTTTAACTTATTGTAGTAGTTTGACATTGCTTCTGTCCGGATACAGTAAAGACCTTTGAGCATGATGACCAGAAGTTCCAGTGCTCCAGGAAATATTATTAATACTCATCTCCCTCCGCACAGGAGAAAAAAAGGAGATGTTCCCTTGGTGCATTGAGAGATATATTTCAAGCCAAAGAATTCCAAGGCAACCCTGCCCGCATTGATGGCTCGTGCAAAGGTTGATGCAGTCGAAAACGAGCCAACAAAAGATGATCTAATGGACAATGATACAACGATAGATGATGGCAATGCAGACGTTGTTCCCACTCCTGCACCCAAATTTAAATCAACCATAACAGGGGGCACTTATCCTTGACAAGACTAAAGGAAGAGGTTTCAGAAAAGAAATCGACATTGAACGCAATAGCAACTTTGTAGCTCAAGAGTAGGAATTCTAGAGGTCCAAATTAGTCTGTTCTGGGCAGAAATCTTTCACTGTAAGGAAATAGCCTCTTGATGCTCTGAGAGATTATTTCAAGACAAATAATTATTCAATTGTGGGACCACTCTCATGTTATGTGGATATACAATTAACATCTTAAGGGACGAGGACCAGAACTCCCACTAGTTAAAGGCATATCCCTACTACTCATCTCCTTTTTCCCATAATGGACTAATTTGGGCCTCTGGAATTGCTCATGTAACCTGTGTCCCTGAAGTCTTTTCCTATAAGAAGGGGGTCTCTTGGTCCCCTCCCAACTAGAACCAATTAATTTGACCTCTCGAATTGTTCGTATAGGCTGTGTCCCTTGTTAGGGTCCTATAATCATAGGTGATTTGATTCTTCAGCTATCTATTTGGCATTTCTCTCGTGATAAAGACACCTGGCTTGCTGGGCTCAGTTGATTTTGCTTCTCCCTCCATCCATTTCATCGGATCCTCCATCACCATGTTGCACCCTTCATTCCCTCACTCTCCATTTCTTCACCCCTCCACCAATTTTGTCCCTGCATGAATAAACAAGCTTAGGCTAAAAAACAATAGGTTAATAATAAATGGTTAGTGGCAATTTTAATATTAATGAGCATAGTAGAGTTCATTTAATTAGGTTAGTAGTAATATTAAGTGTAGTTATATTAATAAAACTAGTTTATGGTTGTTTATAATAAATTAATTAATAATTAATTAACACCTATGTTTCTAACTAATTAACAATAAATAATTAAACATTAATTAAAAGCAAACAAAATATAATAAAATCAAAACAAATAAAAATACATATAATAATAAAACAAAACAATAATAAAATAAAATGTAAAACAAAAAAATAAATAAAACAATAGAACAATAAAAACAAAAAACAATTAAATAAAAACTTACAAAAAAACTATCATAAGTTAAAACCCAGTCCTCATATTTCGGACCCCCCCTCCCCCTTACGTCACTCAACCAAGGGTCTGGAAAGTAAAACCACCTCCTGCCACATGTCATCACCCTGTGATTTCAAAACCCCCGTATAATACCACTTACCACCCTAAGGGGTCCGGAATCCACTTTTCCCCCTCCAAAAACCGCTTTTCGCACAGTTTGACCACCTGTCTTCCGAGGACAATTATAGGAAAACCAGGGCTCATTTCGAAAAACCGAGAGAGTTTTTTATACAAAACAGGATGAACTTAAATAACCCCTCTCCATTTTTTCACATGTATAGGGAATTGGGAGAATCAAAGCCATCTCTGAGCATTATTTTTCAGGATTCCATTTTTCTTTTTTTTGTCATGTTTTTTCAGTAGATGTTTTGGAAATTTGGAGATGAATTTGGAAAAAAAGAGAGTGGTTTTTACTCAGGACGGGATCATGAACAATAACCTCTTCCATATTTTTCATATATTCTATGGATTGGGAGAATCAAGATCATTTTGGGGCTTATTTTCAGGATTTATTTTTGCCTATTTTACTCATCTTTTTCAAATGAAGATTCTGGAGAGATGGATATGAATTTACAAAAGAAGAGGGAGGTTTTATCCAATACGATTTCATCCACAAAACACTCCTCCAGTTTTGTAACATCTATCAATATTTGAAATATATGATCAAGTATTTGACCCCTATTTTTGCAATTGTTCGGTCTATTTTTTGGGGATACAATGCAATATTTTAATGTAACAGACATCTCTTTTTTGGGGATCAGTTAGATTCAAACCCCTGAGCTTGAGATACCTATATATATCTTGTAATTTATATGTAATAGGGGTTGGTCATATTAGAGAAGAAACACTTTTGTGCATTGTAATTTTTTCCAAGTGAATGAATGGAATAGCAGGTGATTCACAGAGATTCTTGTGTCATAATTTTGGTAGTTTTGTGATCCTTTGATTTGTAAGTTATCGTATGTGTTTACATTCCTTTAATATGTATCTTCTTTCTTGGAAAAAACCAAATGTTTGATCCAAAATTCATCTTAATGGTGCTTTGTTTTAGTTTTGTCAAGTTATCAATGCTTTCAGCTTAAAGCACCCCTTTAGAATTCATCATTGGTTTGATGTTCTAATGTGTTTTTATTTCACCCTTTCTAAATTCACCTCCTGCAACAATATGATCTAAATCCTCCACCAAAGCTTCCTACCTCGCCCCCAAAAAAAAAAAATAACCTATATTTTCCCATCATCTCATTGGACATAAAATTGATTTGGCATGACTCCATGCCCAATAGATCTATCTCTTTTCTCATCAACAGACCTTTAAAAAATCAACTTTGTTGAGCTTATTACCTAGCCTAATATCTTATTTTTTTAGTAATCTAAGTGAGATATCCCTCTCCAAGGCCAGAAGGGCTAGATTATGACCTAGAATTGGTTTGTGGTTACCTCTGTGATTTCTCCCCTAAGCCTGGAGAAATTACGGAGTGCTAACATCCCTGAAGTCTTCGACTGTGAGGAGGTGGTCTCTTGGTGTGTCCTAACTTTCAGTTTTGGGCTCTTCCACTTACCCTACAACATTTTTCGTCTTCTTCCTCACGGGAAGCTTGTGAAAACTATCAACTTTACTGCGAGGATGGGTTCTTATGTCCTCTTGCGTTTGAAAAAATATGGGTTTCTTTATTTTTGGGGTGGGTCATTGGAGCGATACTGCGGGATGTCATGCTCTTCGTAGTGGCAGCCATGGATTGGAAACTCTTCTCGTTGGGGACTTTTCCCTTTTATTTGTACAATTCAGTGGTGTCTTGCAATGTCTCCAAGTCGTCGGCGTCAGGAACATGAGTGTTGTTCACCTGTTTCAAGCCAAGGAATTATTCCACTGCGGAACCACTCGCATGTTTCTTTCTCACCTCGAGTCTTCCACAAGATATTGAGATTGCGACTGGAAACATTCACCTTCTGAGGAGAAGAATGCAAGGACTTCCTAAAAAAAATAATGGTAATGAGTTTTTTTATACATGTTAAAGAGCATCTCGATGGCTCCTTCATGTTGTCCCACAAGAGGAACAACACATAATTGTATGCATGTTTCTTTTTCTTTTTTTTGGATCATGTACCTATATTTATGACAAATATGTTCAGTGTTTCTGTGCAAATACCTCAATCCAATTTCTATGGATAGATATACGTTGCCCATTATTTATTTTTTATGGATTTACTATTAAAAAAATTGCCTTGGAATCTTGGTTATTGCTTCTTTGTTGGATTTAACACCTCTTCTCATTAGCATGGTTTGATAGTCTCGTAGTTCTTTAATATTGTATTGGCTCAAGTAATTTGATCTAATATGGAGCATTGAACAATTATATGACAATGCATTGTGTACATCCCATCAGTCTTCTATGGAAACAAAAATGAATTCCAGAAAGTTTTAAACCAACATTCAATTCTATTCGTAATGCAAATAGAACATAGCAACACTAATTCACGATGTGGCAGTCGAGGCCCCGCCCTAGAAATTTTGTTTTCATCTCAACCTTGTTGAGCAAACAATTTCTTATTTCCCTTTTGCTTCCTTGATTCCTTTACTCAAAAAGGAAACATTTTATTAGTTGTCCTTGCCTCTATTTGAGCACTTTTTACTTTATTAATAAAATTACCAAATTTCTTCAAAAAACAAAAAATTTGATTTATGGTGAATGTAGTCAAATGGGACTATGAAATCAACTACAATATTAAAATTCAAGATCATCATTGTTGTTTCTAGACATGCAAAAGTCATGGAAGAATGTATCAAAAAGATAATTACTCCCACAAGTTGCAATAAAAACAAATCTTCAACAAAGCATTTGCTCACACACTTTTTAATGGTACAAGAACAATAGAAAACGAGTAAGTGGATAAAATATTGGACTAGAAAATTATGGTTTTACGAAAATTCTTCCGTGTCACACATTTTTCACTCAAAAGTTTTGATACATACAATTTGACCATCAGGGCCTCACGTCTCCTCGAGAACCCTTGTCAGCCTATTTTGAAGCCTGTCTGACCGCTTTCCATGCTTTACCATTTCTTGGAATCTCTTTCCTGGATCGTCGGGTTGGCGGCTTCAAGAAATTTCCAATTACTAGTCGTTGTTTCCTATACCCACCACCTTCAGACTTCTTTCCAAGTATATGCAATAAGCATACAACTTCTCCAGAAACATCTAGAAAAGATCTTGCCATGAAATCGAATATCTATTACAGATTTGAATATATTAGCCCTTCTTTTCCCACTTCTATACTTAACCAAATTCCCATTTTTTTTCCCCCTATACTTTCTCTTTCTGGTTACTTAGTCGTTTTTCCCAAAATTTCTAACTGCACGGGTTGGTAGACTCATGGGTTCACATTTGCACTTGTGCTTTTATATCGCAACTCTGACCGACCACTTCCCATTCCATACCTAACCACTATTCTGATTGCAGATTCCGGGGAAGGTGGGTTCTAGATTGCACTTCCATTGTTTTGTGACCTGCAAACAACACTTTAACTTCCATGATATACAAATTTATTGTCAGATTCCCACATCATGCCCTCTTCCGTGATACACAGTTTTCACTCAAACGTTATGAGACCTGCAATTTTACATTCCGGTCCTCACGTCTCCTGGGGAACTATTGTCACCCCATTTTCAATCCCATGCACCTGCTTTCCATACTTGGCCATTTCTTGGAATCTCTTCCGCGGATCGTCGGGTTGGAGAGTTCACGAAATCTCCAATTCCTAATCGTTGTTTCCTATGCCCGCCACCTTCAGAATTATTTCCAAGTATGCAATAATTGAGGCTTAATGCTAATAGGTCACCATGCCTTCAAGAGACATTCATACTAACTGTCCCTACACAGCTTGTCCAGAAACATTCAAAAAATATATTGCCAAGTAATGGGATATCTATTACAAATATCAATATGTTAGTGAAAACAAGTCCCACCAACCAATTGTCTATTCCATACTTACCGAATTTTTCACTTGCAAGATCCTGGATAAATAGACTGCACTTCCATTGTTCCTTGACCTACAAACAACACCCTGGCTTTCATGATAAACAAATTGACTTCTGGACTCCCACATCATCCCCTCTTCCGTGTTACACATTTTTCACTCAAAAGTTTGGATACATACAATTTGACCATCAGGGCCTCACGTGTCCTTAAGAACCCTTTTCACCCTATTTTGAAGCCCGTCTGACCGCTTTCCACACTTGACCATTTCTTGGAATCTGTTTCATGGATCGTCGAGCTGGCGGGTTCAGGAAAATTCCAATTCCTAGTCGTTGTTTCATGTGCCCGCCACCTTCACACTTCTTTCCAAGTATATGCAATAAGTATACAACTTCTCCAGAAACATGAAGAAAAGATCTTGCCAGGAAATGGGATATCTATTACAGATTTGAATATATTAGCCCTTATTTCCCCTCTTCTATACTTAACCAAATTCTCGTTTCTCTTTCCCCTCTTCTATACTTAACCAAATTCTCGTTTCTCTTTCCCCTCTACTTTCTCTTTCTGGTTACTTGGTCATTTTTCCAAAAAAATTCTAACTTCGTAGGTTGGCAAACTCACGGGTTCACATTTTCACTTGTGATTTTATATCACGACTCTATCCGACCGCTTCCCCATTCCATACCTAGCCACTTTTCTGATCGTGGATTCCCCGGGCAGGCGGGCTCTAGATTGCACTTCCATTGTTCTGTGACCTACAAACAAAATTATGACTTCCACGATATACAAATTTACTATCGGACTCCCAAATCATACCCTATTCCATGTTACACAGTTTGCACTCAAAAGTTCCGAGACCTACAATTTGACCATCGGGTCCTCATGTCTCTTGTAAAACTATTGTCACCCCATTTTGAAGCTCGTCCATTCACTTTCCATACTTGTCCATTTCTTCAAATCTCTTTCGTGGATCGACGGGTTGGCGGGTTCACGAAATATCCAATTCTTAATCATTGTTTCTTGCTCACCATCCCTCGAGGAGATAGTCATAGTAATTGTCCCTACACAACTTGTCCAAAAACATGCAGAAACCATCATGTTGGATAATGGGATATCTATTACAGCTATCAATATATTAGCAAAAACGAATTCCATTGACCATTTCCCTATTCCATACTTACCGACTTTTTCTCTTGAGGGTTCCCGGATGGGTGGGTTCAAGATTTCCCTTGCATTGTTACGTGACTTGCAAACAACACCCAAAATTTTGTGATATACATGTAGAAAAGATCTTGTCGGATAATGGAATATATATTAGCAAAAATGAGTTCGACCGATTGTTTCCCTATTCCATACTTAGCCACTTTTTCCATTGCAGGTTCCCAGACAAGCGAACTGAAGATTTTCCTTACATTGTTCTGTGACCTACAAACAACACCTGGAATTGCACAAATATACAAACCATCCATTGGACTACCCCATTATGTCCTCTTTCGTTTTACACCTTTTGCAGTCAAAATTTCTAAGACATACAATTTGACCATCAGGCCCTCACCTCTCCTCCATATCTCTTGCAACCCTACTTTCAAGCTCGTCTGACCGATTTTCATACTTATATATATATATATATATATATATATATATATATATGTATATATATATGTATGTATGTATGTATGTATGTATGTATGTATGTATGTATGTATGTATGTATGTATGTATGTATGTATGTATGTATGTATGTATGTATGTATGTATGTAT
>JZKD02S2055739.1:185975-199299 GCA_000966675.3 Picea glauca | reverse complement strand
GGCATATATTTCTGATAATCTCCTATTGGCATGGTTGATAAGGGATTAGGCAACACAAGAGGGGCATACCTATTGGCTAAGATTTGTTCCATTTTTGTCAAAGGGGTAGCCATGGAAATCTTGGGGGTTGATGCAGAGGAAGAAGTTTATGTAGATGATGGCTGAGATGGGATAGGTGGGACTATGGACAATGGTGGTCTTACTTCACTGAGGAATTAAGCGGAAGCACTGGTAGGATGACTACCCTGGAATGTGTTTCCTAAATAAGGTGGAAAGTAAGAATCTTTGTAAAACTGATTGAGCAGCAAGGACAAGTTTTCTTCACCCTTAGAGGAAAGATATTGTAAAATATATTCAAGAATGGGCAGACTGGTATGAGTATGGAAAAAACTCTCTACAGGCTCAGTTGGTGACGAATTCAAGGAAGAGGAAGAGTCCTCTTCTTGGATAGATTCTATAAATTCTTCTCCTAAGTTGGATATAGTAACATGTTCAGAAATAGAATCTATAACATTAGAGGAAATTGAAGGCTCATCACCCTTCAAGCTTTCTAACACAATTTCAATTTTCTAAGAACTAGAAGTTTTAGCAGAAAGGGATTCGACAAGAGGTTCTCTAGATACAAAAGAAGAAGTGTTTCTTGAAATACTTGGTTTAAATGCTCTTGTAGATCCATCATTTTGTTTTTGCAATGCTTTTCCCCTTCTGATGATCTTCTCAGGATCTGTAACTGGTGCTGCCAGTGGTCCTTCTTGATTTGCTCTGGTATGAGCCCTTCTTGGATCCACTTCGTTCCAATGGAGTCACCAGATAGATGATTACAACCGAAAATGTGTCCAAACTTCGTCTATCATCAAAGTTGGATCTTGTCATATCCCAAGGAAGCTAAGCTTCAATCTCCTCTCCCTGGAAATGGCACCAATTTGTTATCATTCCAAGAAACTCTCCTAGGATGTATCTCAGAGATGCCTGGTAACTTAACCTTTTTGTAACTATTTTCTCAATAATGGGTGTGGGTTTGTATCAAGATGAATATCTAAATCACTGGATTGTATCTTCAAGATAGTCTTGCTATATTCATGTAGTACAAGGCCTTCAAGAGATACTATCAGATAGGTTTGTAGATAAAATGGATAAGAAAACTAATCAATTAACCAGAACATACATAACAATATATATGATGGGTCAACAAACTAGCAAAGGATTCTTATGATTCTTGCTTAATAATCAAAGGTAAGATGACAATTACCATGGGACTTTTAAACATAGACAAAGAAATGATTTCAACTCATAGGCATAGAAAAAGATAAAGAGAGTCTGATAATAACAATGAAAGAAGCTTACAGGCTTAATATATTAAATAAAGTGTCTTTATCATAATAATAGTAGATTACAGAACTCAAAATCGAACCTTTTTTTCATCAAATGTTCTGGGCTTTATAGCCCTTTACAAACAATTTCAAGATCCTAGATTACTGGATCGAGTTTTGACTAAAATAGAAAATCAATAATTGGCCCAAGAAAGTAGGCAATGATCCTATAAACTAGATCAATTCAAATTCTCGAATGATCTTTATGTTCTTCAAATTCTTTGGCAGGTGTAGTGAGCCTTCTAAGGCTGTTGGATCTCATGTGATATGGGAGGAGTCGAACATGAAACATGTTGACAGTCAAACAACTTTATATCCTTGAAAATAACTAACCCTTTTTTACCTTTCTATCTTGTAGAGTACCTCCAAAAGCAAAACAAACTCTTGATAAGGATGTCATTAATTATATTCCATCGATTTGAACCATTTCTGAGGCTTTTGGACAAGGAAAACTTGGACCTGTGCAAAAATATTGATTTTCTGCCTTATCAGTGCTTTCGGTAGCTAGAGTAGATAGAATTCAGACCAATTTAGCTACTGAAAGGTCTGCTTTCGGTGGCTAATGAAAAATCGATATGTTCGCCTAAGCCACTGAAACCTGAGATTAGTGAAATTATCAAAATTTCAAAAATACATTTTGTCTTAGCTCAAAAACGCCTTAGGGATGATCTTTTTAAGCTTTTGCATCTTGCTCAAATATTGTAGGGTTATTGGTTGCCTCTAGTTCATTGCACTGAACTGCCACCTCTGCTAGGGTTTCAAGAGTAGCATGTGTCTGAGCCTATTTTTTTTAAGACATAGCTTATTTCCTCAAAGACCTGACCTTTTTCTTCAAGCCCTAAGCTCCTCTCCATAAGTTGTTGAAGTCTTTTACAATCTTGTCCTTCTTTTTCTTTTCATTTATGCTTTCATGAGCCAATCTTTCCAAGGATTAGTTGCTTTCTGCAAAGTTCTTCGACATGGTTTCATACCTAGTTTTGATTACCCTTTCTAGCACTTCTTGCTCAACTAACTTCTTCTTAAGGTTCTTGATTTCCTTTGATTTACTCTGCTTCACTCATTTGCTAGATGAGGCATCTGCAATTTGTGGTTCTTGTTCTTCTTGAGATGTAGGTGATGGAAGGTCTTCATAACTTGTTGTGTATATATCTACACAGACATAATTTTCACGCCCTGTGGGAACTAAATCCTCGTGCCCTGTTTCAATATGGTGCTCTTCATCCTTCGAGTCTGTGTAAGGAATATTAAGAATTATTTTGTTCACTGGGGATTCTTTGGCCTTTTCATTTTTTGAAAATTAATTTCTTCTTAGTTTTATCAAGCTTAGAGGAAGGAGAGGGTTGATTAACTGGAGCTAGAGAGATAACTCTCATCCTCCTCTTTCTACTTTTGGGAGTAGAAGACTTCTTGGAATGAGGACTCTTTTTACCCTCTGGTTGTATCTCAGTCTAGAAATCATTCCAAAACAAGAAGTAATTCCACTCTTTTCCTCTTCTTTGCAATAGCTCACAAACCAAAATTTTAATTAAACTGTGGTGGGATAATCTACCTGCAACTTTATTGGGCTTGGCCTTGACTTGATGAGCCATTTTGGATAAGCTTCTATGGAGAAAATAGGGTAGATTGAGTGGGTTTCTACCAGTCAAATGATTTATGAGTTTAAAATGGTAAATCATTACTCTGTTATATCGCCCTTCACAAGTTATATAAATCATTATGGCTTTTAGTAATTCTTGCCATTTCTCTTCAAGGAAAAAAATAGGAATATCTTTCTTCCATATCAAACCCCTATGTTCTGCTTTCAAATAAGACTTGAATTCAACATTCTTAGTGATGGTAGTTTTAAACCATTTTTCTCCAGTCTTGGGAAGCTCTGTCACTTCAACTATGAGGGCTTCATCTATCTCGAATTCATCTCAAACTATGATTGTTTTCTTTCCATAAAAATTACGAGCAAAGGCCTCTGCCACCTGCTGATGAGAACTCTGTAATTTTTTACAAAAATTATAACACCCTGCATCCCTGAACAGTTGACATACCTCCGAGTGTGATTCCAGGTAACTGATGTCATCGATCTCTTTCCTCATGGTTGACGCTCCTTTCTTCATCTTCCATAATGCTTCTATTCACTTGTTATCAAAGAAACGGATTTCATGGGAGAGTTACACAACGTATAGTTAGGGATATTCGGCTCGGCTGTGATAGAAATGAGAAAACTGAGGTGAGATTTAGAACGTGGCACTGATTACAAGGTATGCGGAAGAACAGTTGGTGATTTGCAGCAATCATGGTCAATAATTGTAATGATGGAGAGTATGTAAGCATATGGCTTGATGATACAACAATCTAAAAAGATTTGCTTATATCATACAAAGATCAGCTCCCGGTCATGAACGGTTCATTCTCATGTCTTTTCGGTGGCTTATTTCAATTATAGAACTTCAATCCCGACGGTTGAAACGTGTGAAAGGACGTGTTGACTCTTTCCCCGCTTCTGCGATTTCGATGGCTGAAATAGCCCTGAATTCCTTTGTTTAAGCTACCGAAAGCTAAGTCTTTCAGTGGCTAATGAACAATCGAAATGCTCGCCTAAGCCACCGAAACCTAAGATTTGAATTAGATCAAATAAAAACTAAAACAAAGTTTATTTTAACTTTATTAAATGCATAAGCTTTGAGAAATGAGCTTTAAAAATTTTAAAAAGTATTTTTAAAAGACATCCTATAACCTAAAATGAAAAAACTCAATTGATTTATTTGAGGAGATAACAGACTTCTATGTTGAAATATTGAGCGAGGGGGTGAATCAGTATGAACACTTTTTCCCACTTTCAATCACAATATATAAACTTCAACTTTATGAGGAGCATTGAATAGTTCATCACTTATGCATTCAATATATTATTGCATCATAAACAATATCATTAATCAGTGCATAATAAACAACCACAGATACACAATACACCAGATTTTACGTGGAAACCCAAAAGGGAGAAAACCATGTAATGTTTGCTAATATATATCAATATTACATTCATAGGAAGCACTGACTTCCCAATTCTCCAGCGCCAACTGGAAGGCGGCTCCAACCCTTTGTTTAAGGCTCCAATGGGAAGTAAGATACAACTCCCTGAATTCTCCAGCTCCAACTAGAAGGAGGCTCCAACCTAAAGGAAGCTTCAACTCCTTCTGTTCTCTAGCTCCAACCAGAAGGAGGCTACAACCCCTTAATTTATAGGATCCAACCTGAAGGAAGCTCCAACTCCCTATGTTCTTTGGCTCCAACCAAAAGGAGGCTACAACCCCCTTTCCTTGCCCCGTCCTTCCACCATGAAATATAAGTGTAGACTCAACCCATCACTACCACTGATATTGTCACTGCCACTATCACTAATACATCAACCTGTCATTGTCATTGTCACATCAACCTATCACTGTCACTGTCACATCAACCTGTCACTGTCACTGTCATTGATATACCATCGTCAACCTATACCATAACATGCATCAACCATGTACCAAAACCTGTACTATATCATCAATGATGTGCCTCAACCAAGTACCAACATTACCAAGAATGCCTTAAGTATGTACCACAACATCCAATGTGTTAGAACACTTATAATTTTCAATTTTTATTCTTTTGTTTTTACCTCTTAGAAATAAAATTTTACTAAAAAGCAAAAAACATAGGAAATTACCTTTTAATTTAAAATAAATTCATTGGTCATTATATATTAATAAAGCACTTACAATAACACCCGTTGATGAGTTGTACTATTTTATCAAATATTTCTTGTGATCTCTGAAATATAAAAGCCGCTCGAATTTTAAAATAAAAATCTTTAACAGACACTTCGAAGCTTCGCACTTCGGGAGTTCCAAGAAATCTAAAACGTAAAAACCCCGAATCTACAAAATCTCGAAGATACTTCCTCGTGACAATTTCTAAAAGGACTTACAAATGAGTCATAGGACACATGTATTCTAATCTTTTCTGGGGCTGACACGTGGCACTTGTTTTTAACATTTGTGTCAAATTATTCACTCGATATCAAGTGACATGTGTCACTCCTCCTTTTTTGACATGTAATCAAGAATGAAGTCATCTATGCCACATCACTCTGGGAGATTTCCCTTCGGGAGTTTAAATAAACATTGAGTTCACAGATCACTGAAGTATCAAAGCACTGAAGTAATAAATATTACAAAAAAGTAAAAGTGTTTTAAAGAGTTAATAAAACATTTAATAAATTTAATTAATCATGATTAACTGTTAATTAATCACTTTGCAATTTCAAGCTTCAGGAGATTTCTCTTGTGCTACATCCTAAACTCCCGAATGTCGAACTGTCAAAGTACAAACCATACTTTTAAAACAAATGAACTCCCGGAGCTTCGAAGCTCTGTAATTCATATAACGGTTTGAACATTTACTTTGGGAATTCGGCCTTCAGAGGATTTCTATCATACTTCATTCACAATCCCCAAATACCGAACTTTCAAAATACTTAAGGATAATACCATGTTTAAAATCATGATTAATTAAAGCAAAAAAGTGATTAATTAGAGACTAACTTCTCTGGGAATTCGGCCTTCGGGAAATTTATGCCTTATCTCATTCAAAACCTATGAACGTCGAACCGTCATAGTATTAATGTCATTTATGATTGGCTAAAGTTAACTATTTGAATAAATATTTTGAATCGCCAGGTAATGAATTCCATTAGATTTTTAATAAATTATTTGTCAGTAAATCGTCACGAAGATTGCTAGACTTTATGAATAAAGAATTTCAAATTTCAAGTCATTTTACCATTTGCAATTAGAATTTTTCTTGCAGTATAGAGCTTACATACTTCTCTTGTTACAGGAAGTATAATTTCATTTCTCAAATGATTATGGTGCCACGCAAAGCTGGGAAGAAGCAAGATGCATCAGCTGATGATTCTAATCCAAACATAGATGTTCTATCAGATACCACTTCGCAAATTATGGATACTATTAAGTCTTGGAAGTCATTTTATGATATCCTAGAGCATGAGATTATAAACTGTCCAAACGATCTTTCAAGGAATATGACGAGTCCTTCTCATCCAAGTTCAGATTGCTAGCACAGTCAGAATTGCACAAGATTGTTGCACGACCCAAGATTTTACCCTACAATGATATGATAAGTTGGGCTCTTGAGGACGTCGACATTCAAACCAGAAGAATTAGCATCCATCGGAAGACCTTCGTCGACTCTTTTCTCTATAGAACTTACAAGTAATGTATAAACTTTCTTCTAAACCCAAATATACTTACATTGCAACATTTTTCCTAGAATTTGAAAGAAAACAATGCATTCAATACAATAGGAGTGGTCATGATATAATCAAGTCCTAGTGGGGACATCTGGAAAAATTCAAGACTGACGCTCATAGTATGTATTCCACAGTGTCCTTAGATGCTCATATATTATATATAGCCATGATACTTTGTCATTTATTTGGGAAAAAGAACCCTGCACATTTCTTAGTTGAGTGGGTAGCTATAATGAATGAAGTAGTCAAGGGTTATACCTTCAATTGGGCTAAAATGTTGTCTGATAACTTGGCTAAGGAAATCATTGAGTGTCAATCATTGAAATCAAAATGGAAACCTGCTCCTTTTTACATCTCTACATATATCATGGACGCCATTTGTTTTATGACCCCATTCCCCTTGATGAAATCGAGTTGGACCCTGAATAGTGTTGAGCCTATACATTTATATCACTCCAAACTATAGGAATAAAATGTTAAATATTTGTTTTATGAAATCTGTCACAGCTTAGTGGTACCTATCCATATAGCTATATATGGCCACCTGCCACCCAGGATTTCAGAGAAGATTGTGGGAAATTTAGGCACACTTGCAGACTGGAACATTAAGGAGAACTTATCCTACATTAGACTGTTTGGTTGTTCCATTCCCCCTCATGCCCTTCCACAATTTTTACCTGACAGGATGGTGTGTAAAGAAGTGGCATACCAAACAGTAGTGAGAGGTATCACCAAGGAATTTAAAGTGGCTCAGAAAAAGGTATGGCCAAATTTTCCCATTCAGGTTGGTATGTTTACATTGTTAGATTTTGGTCATACCAAATTCGAGGCTATAGCCCTGGAATATGTCAAATTATTTGAAATTGAATTCAAGAGACATGATCCACATAATTTTTTAGAGAATCATTTGGCTCAATACAACTTGAAAAGGTACATCCATTAGGAATCTCCTTATGATGATATTTTCAAGGGAGCTAGATCCTATGAAGAAGTTCAAAGTACATTCCATACTCTACCTCTTGACCAACAAGTTGGTTTCCTCAGCTTCCAAAATCATAGACAAAACATTTTTCCTAAGATCTTACAAGGATATTCAAGTCCCATGACATCTTCACAGGAAGCTAAATCCACATAATCTGAGCCAAGTTGCTCCTGTTACAAGGAAAATCTCTCTATGGCTAGGGTGAACCACAACAGACAGGAGTGACTGTAGAAATCGACTCAATTCCAACATATGCTATATAAATTAATGTGCAAAGGAGGTAAGAAAGAGGCCTACCTCGTCCAAACATTTGATGATGTCAACCATTGAGCACTTCGACCCAAAAATTTATACCTACAACAAGTTATCAAGAAACAAGAAAAGAAAGCATATAGTGATAATATACTAGGTTAGGACATTAGATATCATAATCCATTAATATTCAAAACAAACATGCCCATAGATCATAATACATATATTTGCAAGATATAAATTGGATGGGAAAGGAGTATTCTATTAATAAATGATCAGCAGAAGTGAAAACATTACAGACTTTTGTATCAGCATGGTTTGGAACCGAGAAACCAAGTTTCTTCCAACTGGGCCTCCACCACTTCAATCCTCCACAAAAGACAAGGTCATATAAGGGAGACAAAGAGGTTCTCCATCAATAAGGGAGGATCTTGGGAGTTGAACACTATGTTCAGACTTAAACAAAAAAGGGATGCAAACTCAATAATGAAGTAATAATTTCTCCTAAGTAACTTTGCTCTCAAAGTTGAATTCTCTTTTTTTTTCCATAGCTCGGAATTGGCTTCTTTATATCCTTCAAAATGCAACTGAAGGGCCGAGTCGAAAAGTTTCCAGTATAAGGAAGGCCAAGGATTGGATATCTTCTGTCATGACATGGAAAACCTGACATTTATTTTTTATTTTCTGGCACAAATCCCGATGTACGTAGGTTGTAGTGGAGAAGCCAACGTACGCATGTTGTATAACTTGCAAGGTGTGTACAAGTGGAAAAATATTTATTTTTGTCTTTGGATTCATTAATCAGGGAAAGTAAGTTTGCATAGGGAAATGTAATAAGGCCCTCTCTTCAAGATTGCATAGGGTGAGGCAAATCTTGTTCTAACAGATCCACTAAAAAAAAAGATGAAGAAGTTTTGAAGAGTTCAGATGGGTTGTTTAAAGAGATAAAAACATCATTTCTAGGAATAAACGATCAAAAAATATTATCCCAGTTTGAATCTTTCATGAACCAGGGACAAGTTTTTCCCCATTCAACACCAGTTGCTTCAGTTGGCACCCCAAGCACAACAGGTCCAGAAAACTCCATAACCATTACCTCTCATATTCCCTCATTAACCCCTTCAGCGACCAGTTTTGGAACTCCTAGTTCAAAGCTCATTCATATAAATGATCTTACTCCTATCTTGCCTAAAGAAATGCCTCCCTCAAGTTTCTTTTTCAGCAAGAAACAAAAAGCTATTGTAAAGAGATAATCTCAGTAAAAAGATGTAGTCACTAAAAGGTAAAAAGTGGTGTATGATGGGAAAGACCAAGATGATCCTGAATTTGCAAAGGAGGTTGCAGATTAACTAGGGGATTTTTTCACTTCCAACCAATGTTCAGTGGACAATTTGACCAAACAACTGCAACAAAAATCTCTCTTGGTGGAACAATTACAAAATGAAATACATAGTACAGAACAAATTGTCAGAAGCAGAATGAATCAAGACATAGAACAAATCATATTAAACTATCATCATCAGATGAAGCAGTTACAGGATAAACTCGAGCTGATTTACAAGAGTTTGCAAACCATTAAATGCATGATCACTCACCAGGATAGTTTGATTGAATAGATGAAGGCCAAATTGGCCCTAACAGAGAACACAACAATAGACATCACTTCTTTCAAAGCACAAGAATCTGAAATCAATGAGAAGTTGGAAGTTGTCTAGCATGATCTATATCAAAAGGTAGATACTATTCAGAAATACTATCAAGCAATAAATAACTCTCTGAAAATTATTTATGAGAAAGAAAAAGATGTATGTGTGGCTAGATCCAAGTTTCAGTTGTTCATCATATGGAGGCAGAAATTCAATATCCCTAGTCTCACCCCTTTCTCACAATATGAACAAGTGGAGGGTGAAATGGACTTGAAAGTTTGGGAGACAAATATGGAGGAAAGCAAGAAACTTTCCAAAGAGGCAAAGGAGGCTTGTCTGGAAACACTATCTTTTGTAGAATCAAATTTAGTAGAATTTGAAGAAAACAATATCTCAGAGGCATTGGGGAAGATTGAAGTAGAAATGAATAAGGAAAACTCCAGAAAAAGTAAGGAAAATATTCAATATGACATTCAACAGATGAATCAAATTGATTTTCTCAAGATTAACGAGTTGTTGGTGAGCCAAATTTAACGTATCAAATTACAACCCATGAAGTGAAGAAGATCCAGGAAAAGTTGTCACTAGTACAAAAGAGGATGTTTTCCTTTGAATTGAACGAGAAAATTGAACCTTCAAGGTTTGTGGTAGCCTTGATGGACATGTGTACCCAATTCAATGAACAGACGAAAGTGAGTGCATCTAGGATAAAATGACGAAACATATGACGTGCCATCACATCAAATCAAAACTCAACAATATCTGCATTATGTTTTTTGTTAGGATTGTATTTTATCTTTAGAGCAAATATTGTGGAAAGTCCAACTACTTTTAGTCGAGACAATTTTGTATAAATACATATATTTTAGATCTATTCAAAGTTGCTTCTAGCCTAATGTAAAAGAGAGATTTTTTTTTAATATTAATACAAGTGCAGACAGAGATTCTAAGTTTCATTCCATTTGAGTTAATTGCTTCCTCTGTGTTTCCATCTCTTATGAATTGTTTTTTGTATTTCTTGAAGAGTGAATGATTACAATTTAGTAATACATTTGATGTGATCATAATATATCGGAATTTCATTCAATAACAGTTTTCCTCTGTTATTACTGTGAGTAAAAACAAGACCTGTGACCTGTGTGAATTGTTGCATTCTTAATGTCCTTTAAAGGGTACATCTTCCACTTTTCTTCTACTGCAAACAAGGTGAGACTTATCTATAATTGATACCTAGCTTTGTTTTAACAGTTTTTTCAATCATTTCTACATCATTTGAAATTATAATTACGACTCAGATAACGAGATACAACCTCTGTATTTTCTTATCATAAATTTCGTTTAAAGATTATTTCTCAGAAAACTAAAGGTAGAATAAATCTCTTATAAAAAAATTCCATTTAAAACTCTTATGCTTGACATTATTCTTTGAGCCTTAGAATCAATCTCAGGAACAACATATTTTTGGCGTTGTTGCCAGGGAATAGAGAAATGAAATCATTTTTTCCCTGGGAGAACGCCAAAGTTAATTTTGGTCTTTGATGGTGAAAAAATATTGAATACATGATAAGGTTCACTTTATATTTCACCTGGCGACTCCAATGTAGGCAAAGCTAGCATTCAATCGAGAAAATACCAAGAAAAAACCAGACGAAAAGCAGACTAAGCCAGTTTCGGATCCCAAAAAAATGTTGAAACTGAAGGGATATCTCAAACAAAATTTTTCATCAGCATGTAAGATCTACCAACCTAGGGTTATGCAAGTTAATGTTAAGATTCTCGCTGAAGAACTAAGTCTTAAAGAAAAATATAAAAAATTTCATTCTACAGAAGCATCAACAAGTAAATCTAAAGTTAAATTAGAAACTCCAAAAGGAATTATTCGTGAAATAAAATTTGAGATTGTCCAAACCACCCCTATTTCATTGTGTTGGCCCTTGACCAAGTTTTGAAGAGTACTTGGTCATAATTGACCACTTTTGGGGATTGCGAAAGCTTACCAAAGATGGAGTGCAATGCGAAGTAGAAATTAAGGAAGCAAGACCTATTTTTAGGTCCATTTTAGGGTTTTTGGTTGATGTAATGGGAAAGGGATGTCGGCCCGTGGGTTTAGCCACATTTAGGCCCATTTTGTAATCTATAAATAGCCAATGTAAATATAGTAAGAAGTAGTAACAGTAATGTAGTGAATCTATGTGATGTATAACTGAAAGATTAGTGCTAGTAACTAGATCTGTGTGATAAGATGTATCTTAGAGTGCTCTGTTCATGAGATCGGAAAGCTAAGTGCAAGTTGTTGTAGTCTTGTGCTGAAGAGCAAGGAAGAAGGATCTACCGAGATGCATAGATATTTTGTCCTGTGTGAGTAAGGGTCATTGAAGCTTCATGTTGTAACTACTTGACCAAGATAATATAAAGAATACTTTGTGGACATAGCCCCAGGGTGGGGGTGAACCACAGTAACTGTGTGTATAGTGCTTTGTGCTTCGTGCTTATGTATTTATCTATTTCTTGGCTAAGTGCTTGATGTGATTAAGTAGATCTAGTTATGCTCTATGATGATGATATATGAATGAACGTTAGATCTGATATATAAGATGTTTAGTGCTTGATCTGTTGAATCTAACCTATATTTCTATAGATAAGTACTGAATCATTCTTAGTATAAGTATTCACTGTGATGCTCTATGCTTTCGGCGAAGTGTATCAATGAATGTATGTTGAGGAATAACTGATGCTAATTGTGATGTAAGCAAGATAATCACATATCTGTGTCCTAGCTAAGGTTGCAGACACCTGAGTCATGCAACCACCCTTTCCTCTACCTTGGGTGAGACTTCATCTCCTTCACAGGTGTTGCCGAAAGGGTTGGTAGTAAGGGATTTCTTGGTGCTCTCTTGAGCATTGAACCCTAGGTCTGGCACTGTGCCAACACATTGATAGATACTTTTACCATCGAAAACAAAGAGTCCATTTCAATCCCTACTATCATTTGTACACATCTGATTCTTTCTCTTCTCAAAGTAAAAGTTTATGTTTCCAAAAATCCTAAAGATTACTTTTATACTCGGATTCATCCCCTATTACTTCTCCTATATATGCATCTGGTAAATCTGAGAGACCAAGTTCAAGTTATCTTTTTCCCCCTCATTTAGATCTTCCATATCCTTACGATCATTTCTCTGAACTTAGTTCACAGCATCCCGAAGTAGTCAAAAGTTCAGTAGATCAGTATTTTGAATTTTTTGATAATCTCATGTTTAGTCCTCGAATTTCATCTCCTAGAATTTCAATGGTCATTGTTGGAGGTGTTGGTGCTGGAGGTGTCAGAGGTGTAGGGGCTGGTGGACAAGAAAATATACCAGTTCAACCCCCAAGGGTCTTTTCCAAGGTCACTGCTAGATATGCTCCTTTAGTACTTCCTGCTATCCTACACGATTTACTAGAAAATTACATGAAGAGACTCCCTAAATTCACGGGTGAAGGGGATTTCACAACAACAGAGAATATAGTCTTTTTTGATCAATTTGTTGATATCCTTGGTATTGAGCACGAAGATGTTTACATGAGA
This sequence comes from Picea glauca, assembly GCA_000966675.3. Classification (NCBI taxonomy): domain Eukaryota; kingdom Viridiplantae; phylum Streptophyta; class Pinopsida; order Pinales; family Pinaceae; genus Picea; species Picea glauca. Next base: position 186,176 of record JZKD02S2055739.1, on the reverse strand, counting down.
ATGTTAGTACAAACTTTTGAAGAACATGTAAGAACTTGGTTTAGAGGACTTCCAGTGGATTCTATACTATCATATAATGATCTAGATGTTGGACACACCTACCACACTTAGAGGGGGGGTGAATGAGTGTGGGGCTCTTTTTCCCAAAACTTCCCTCTTTCACAAAAACTCATCAATTAGCATTCAACATTTATTCATTAC
>JZKD02S2055739.1:159545-183460 GCA_000966675.3 Picea glauca | reverse complement strand
ACTTTCAATGTAGAAAACGAACTTAATAAAATTAAAATTCTAATGCCTCTAGTTGAACTTGCTATAAATCCGATCTATAAAAATAAAATCGCAAAAGTAATAAATTTTTCTGATGTTGAATGTTAATCTGATGTTATCAATTTGTAGGATGAAAAACCTACAATCATGTTTGGACCACATATTGAGAATAGTAAATATTTTTCTTCTCCTTTATATATTACACCGACTGTGCATAATCATTTACTACACAATTGCACGTTAGACTCGTGAGCTTCGCATAATTTGATGCCTAAGATTATCATGGAGAAATTGGGCCTTCAAATTACCAAACCTTATCAAGATTTATATTCTTTTGATTCTAGAAAGGTAAAGTGTCTGGGTATGATTAAAGATTTAGTTGTAAATCTTGCTCAAGTTCCTGTGAAAAGTATTCTTATGGATGTGGTTGTTGTTGATGTTCCTGCCAAGTATAACATGCTTTTATCCAGATCTTTGGGTGCCAAGTTAGGAGGATTAGTCCAATTAGACATGATGTATGCTACAATTTTAATTTTTGGTGGAAAGATTACCCGATTGTATAGAGAAACTAGACTGGTTTATATTGTAAGTGACCCTCAAAACCCTAATAACTAGCCAGTCTATGTTGTTGATCAAGATCTAGGCAATCGTATTATATCTAGAGATGATGATTTTAAATAATGTATAGAAGAAGAAAATCAAAAATAGATTTTCAAAGAAAAATATAAATGTTAGAGACGGGATGTGGAAAATGTTATTTGATGGTGCTTCATCTTGCGAAGGAGCAAGAGCTGGAGTTTTATTTGTTGCACCAGGTGATGAGTATTATATTCCTTTTTATTATAGATTACAATGGATTATTGATTATACAAATAATGTGTGTGAACATGAAGCTTTAGTTTTAGGATTAGAAGCTGGAAGAACACTAAAAATCAAACATTTGATAGTTTATGGTGATGTTCAGCTAATTGTAAAAAAAATAAAACAACAATACCAAGCTAAGCATCCAAGATTTAGGTCGTATAGAAATTGTGTCAGGGATATCATAGAGAATTTGTTCTGGTCTTTTAACATCCACTATATTCCCAGAATGCAAAATCAATAAGTTGACTCTTTAGCCAAAGTCGTTGCAACTTTTGTACCACCTATTGTTTTGAAGCTAAAGTACCATATTGAGATGATACATAGACCTTTGATTCCAAGCAATGTTCAACACTGGAAAGTATTTGAATATGATGAACAAATCCAACAGTTTTTGGAAATGGTAGATGAGTTTTATGAGACCCACATTGATCAAGAAAATCATAATGATATTGCCTGGATTGTGCAGGAAGGAGAAAACCCAAAAAAATTCCAAGATAAAATTGCAAATCACCAAATGCTCTTACTTAAAAGCAACCAAATTTCCAGAGGTATTATCCCTTTAGAAAGGTTTTTTGACCAGGATGATATACCTTTAAATTCTACTTTGTGACCTCAACCTGAAGAAGTTGAAGATTGTAAAGTAGGAACAAAAGAAAATCCTAATATGGTCAAAATATCTAAATATCTTCCGACTCAAATAAAGAGTAAATATGTTGAGTTACTTAAAAAATATAAAGATGTTTTTGCATGGTCTTACGAAGATTTAAAAACCTATGATACTAATGTTTATTGAGCACAAGATTCCCTTAAAACATGGTTTTAAGCCTTTCAAGCAAAATCTTAGACAAATAAACCCAATTCTTTTGCCAGTAATAGAAAAGGAGGTTAAAAAACTCCTTCATGCAAAAATCATTGTTCCCCTCAGATACTTTGAATGGGTGGCTAATTTGGTCCCTGTTAGGAAGAATAACGGATAAATAAGACTCTGTGTTGATTTTAGGAACCTAAATCGGTGTTCTCTTAAAGATAACTATCCCATCCCAAAACTGGATCATGTTTTAGAGAAAGTGGTAAGGGCTAACCAAATTTTTATGATCAATGGTTTCTCAGGATACAATCAAATTGTTGTTCATGAAGATGATAAACAAAAGACTGCATTTACTACTCCATGGGGAACTTTTATGTATGATAAAATTCCTTTTAGTTTAATGAATGCAAGAGCAACTTTCCAGAGAGCAATGGATATCACATTCATTGGTGAGAGAGATAAGTTTGTTTTTATTTATCTCGATGATATGATAGTTTTTTCTAACTCTGATGCAGAACATTTGGTGCACCTCAGACAAAATTTTGACAAATGCATAAAATTTGGTTTGTCTCTAAACCCAAAAAAATCACATTTTGCCATGCATGAAGGTAAAATTTTAGGGAATATAGTTTCAAAACATGGAATTAAAGTTGATCCTAAACGAGTTAAAGCAATTGATCTAATTAATATTCCTAGAAATAGAAAAGAGATTCAATATTTTTTAGGGAAAATAATTTTTTTGAGGAGATTTATTCCTAATTTTGTTGAAATAATCAAATTGATTACATATATGCTAAAGAAGGACAACGAGGCAAAATGGACTGCAGAAGCAAAAGCATCCTTCAAACGTGTTAAGAAAGCCATAGGAGAAGCACTGGTATTGGTAAGTCCTGACTATACAAAAGAATTCTTAATCTTCTCCTTTGCATCTGAACATACTGTTGCAACAGTGCTCCTTCAGAAAAACAAAGAGGGATTTGAACAGTCCATAGCCTTTTTTAGCAAAATCCTCAGATATGCGTGGCTAATATATGACATTCTTGAAAAACAAGCTTATGCGATGGTGAAGGCTCTCAAATCTTTCCGAACATATGTCTTGCACTCAAAAATAATTGCTTATATACCAACAAATGCAATTAAAGATATCTTGGTTCAACCAGACAATGATAGAAGAAGAGGTATATGGTTGGATAAAATTCAAGAGTTTGATTTAGAATTTAAACCAACCAAACTAGTGAAAGGTCAAGGTCTGAAAAGGTTGTTAGTCGAATCAAATTTTAGAGCTCTTGGAATAAATAACTTTGAGTCTCATGATTCTCTTCTAGATATAGAGGATATTGATGATCAAGCACCTATTATTCAGATTGAAGATAAGTTTTCCTTCTCATCTTGGTACAGTGATATTGTTACATACCTCCTTATTCTTCAATGTCCAAATGAAATGACTCCTTCTAAAGAAAGAACTTTAAAGCTACATGCAATTAAGTATTGCATTATTGGTGGCAAGTTATACTGGAAAGACCCTCTGGGTTTCCTATTATGTTTCCTTATAGAATCCGAAACAGAAGGTGTCATTGATGAATTTCATGGAGTATGCGGAGGACATCAAGCCTAGGGAACAACAACTTACAAAATTTTAAGGGCATAATATTATTGGCCGAAATTATTTATCGATGTGAATGCAAGGGTCAGAGCTTGCAATTCATGCCAACTGCTTGCTGGTAAGTAAAATCTTCCTGCCTTACCTTTAATCCCAGTAAAAGCTGAAGAACCTTTCCAACAATGGGGCCTAGATTTCATTGGATAAATTTATCCACAATCGAGTGCTCAACATAGATGGATTTTGACCGCTACTGATTATTTTACGAAATGGGTTGAAGCCATTCCAAATCAAAATTCTACAGATTCAGTACTGATAAATTTTTTGGAAGAAAACGTCCTAGCAAGATTTGGTTGTCCTAGGAAAATAAGTATTGATAATGCTCAAGCTTTTAAATCTATTGCAATGATAAATTTTTGTCAAAAATACAATATTACTTTAGGTCATTCTATAGCCTACTATCCTCATGGAAATGGGTTGGCAAAATCATCTAATAAGAGTTTGATGATGATAATCAAGAAGGTTTTGACAGAAAAAAAAAGCTTGGCATATACACTTAAAATATGCCTTATGAGAAAACAGAATTGGCACCAAGAAATATATTGGTATGCCTCCATTCCAATTAGTTTATGTTACTAATGTTATTCTTCCTATTAATCTCACTCTTCCTGTGATGAAACTCTGGCAGATTGCAAATGAAGAGTCGAACGATAGTACAAGAAGAATAAATCAAATCATTGAAGTATAACAAAACATAATAGAAGTGGATGATAAGCTCCAAAAATACTAGGATAACATGAAATCCCTTTTCGATAAGAAATCTAAAGACAGGGATTTTCATCTTGGCGATTTAGTTTTAAAATGGGAAGCTAGAAACGAAGATGTAGGGAAACATGGGAAATTCGATCATCTCTGGTTCAAACCCTTCAAAATTGCATCTGCTGAGGGAAAAAACTCATTTTCGCTTGAAAATATTAATGGAGAGATTATTGAGGCCCCTACCAATGGGAATTATTTAAAACATTTCATGCAGTAGTTACTTTTTAGATTTCCATTGTATATATCGGATTGGATCGACATTGGCAATTTTAATTTTCCATTTTTTTTTCTTTTTGTAAATTATCTGAGTCATTTGATCCCTTCTTGTAAATATTTTCAATAAAATTATGATTGCTTGACTTCATTTAAAAATATATATATTTAGAAAAAGAAAAAGAAAAAAGCATCTTCATCACGTATCAACTATATTCTACAGGATTATCTAATATTTTGTATTTCATTCCTTTTGCAGAATAGATCTTGTTGAGGAGGAGATGATGCTAAATAAAAACTCCACACTTGTCTTTCAAGCATTTTATTTCTCTAAAAATAAGTGATAAATAAATAATTTGCCTTGCTGAAAAATCAAAAGGAAAATAAAGTATGAGTTCCTACTCTTCTTATAGTTTGAATAAAAATAAAAATAAAAATTTAAATAAATGTAAAGGAAGATTTTCTCATGATGATATTGTCACCTGATCTAAAAATCAGAGATGTTTAAAATTATAAATTCAAGTGTCATACTGATAAATTTTAAAGTCATCTCTGAGATAAAAAAAAATAATAATAAATAAACTCGAAAGAAGTCTGAACTTAATACGCAAACTTGTGTGGGATTGGGACATTTTTTATTCAGATCCTCTGAATCCTTGATTTGGTTATTTTTGGATCTCCCCAAGTTCTATCCACTTCATATTTTCCTTCTTCTTTCACATCATTTTAGTCTTCATAGAAATAAAGAGACTTACCTTGACTCTGAAAACCCAAAAGCATATTTTCAAAACAATATTAGGCGAAAATCTTTGCATTCCTTTGATTTTAATTGAAAAAGTATGTCTAGGCTAATCCTAATAATTTTAGCTCTGATATCAGATTTTAAACTGACAAAATCACTCAATGTTTATCCCTAAAAAGATTTAAATCCCCAAAATATTTCTCCTATAGGAAAAGGTGTATTGAAAATTGGAATAAAGTTAGTTTCAGAGCATTCTTAAAATTGTTGATAGACCTCCTTTTTCAATTTAAAGATTTTAAACATATATCATCCCTTGTATGTTTCATACAAATTGATTTCCCCCGCTTCTAAATTTTAAAATATGAAACAAATGGTGAAAGGAAATTCATAATTTGATTGCCCCCATATTGTCCAAAAGAGACGATGAAAGGAAATTCATTTATTGATTGCCCTCATCTCAACGAAATAAAAATTCGTTAATAGAAGTGGTGAAAGGAAATTCAATGGGAGAAGTAGATAACTTCACCAGGGTACTGAATAGGCTCGCTGGTAGTGAAGAAATATATATGATATATGTAAGGTTGTCATACATATCTATATATCATACTATGTTATCTAGTTCTTTTTCCAGTGATATTTACATCCTGAACCAACTAGGGATTCCCTAAATAAATACGTTACATTTTCTTAACCTTGAAGCAAACAAAATCGGTCGGAGCCTGATATTTTAGTTAAAATTATTTTGATTATCTTAAACAATTATGAAATCAATTTTAAGAAAAGGAAATTTTTAGTAGCCTAACTTGAGATCAATCATTAAGTATGTTTTAAATATTTTGGATTTGGATGAGTTCATTTTTTCTATGTATGATTAATTCTTAAATAAAATCAGAAAATGTTTTTCAAAAAATCAATAATGGCTCCATTTACCCAATAAAGTCACTTGGTCTAATGTTCTTTCGTGTCTCACAGGGAGCCACAATCCCCAGATGGAGCCTATGTTAGAACACTTATAATTTTCAATTTTTATTCTTTTGTTTTTACCTCTTAGAAATAAAATTTTACTAAAAAGAAAAAAACTTAGGAAATTACCTTTTAATTTAAAATAAATTCATTGGTCATTGTATATTAATAAAGCACTTACAATAACACCCGTCAATCAGTTGTACTATTTAATCAAACGGTTCTTGTGATCTCTGAAATGCAAAAGCCGCTTGAATTTTAAAAGAAAATGTTTTAACGAACACTTCATATCTTCACAGTTCAGGAGTTCCAAGAAATCTAAAACACAAAAACCCTTAATCTAAGAAGTCCTGAAGACACTTCCTCGTGATAATTTCTAAAAGGACTTACAAATGAGTCATAGGAAAACGTGTCTTCTAATCTTTTCTAGGGCTGACACGTGGCACTTATTTTTAACATTTGTGTCAGATTATACATTCCATTGCAAGTGACACATGTCACTCCTCCTTTTTTGACATGTGACCAAGAATGATGTCATCTCTGCCACATAAATCTGGGAGATTACCCTTCAGAAGTTTAAACAAAGATTGAGTTCACAAATCTCTGAAGTAATAAATATTACAAAAAAGGAAAAGTGTTTTAAAGAGTTAATGAAACATTTAATAACTTTAATTAATCATGATTAAGTGTTAATTAATCACTTTGCAATTTCGAGCTTCGAGAGATTTCTCTTGTGCTACATACTAAACTCCCGAATGTCGAACCACCGAAGTACGAACCACACTTTTGAAACAAATGAACTCCCGAAACTCCGAAGCTTCGGAGTTCCGAAGCTCTGAAATTCATATAACGGTTCGAAAATTTACTTCGGGAATTCGGTCATCGAAGGATTTCTATCAGACTTCATTCAAAATCCCCGAATACTGAACTTCTGAAATACTTAAGGCTAATACCATGTTTAAAATCATGATTAATTAAAACACAAAAGTGATTAATTAGAGATCAACTTCTCTGATAATTCGGCCTTCGAGAAATTTCTGCTCTATCTCATTCAAAACCTCTAAACGTCGAACCATCGAAGTATTAATTTCATTTATGATTGGCTAAAGTTAACGATTTGAATAAATATTTTGAATCACCAGGTAATAATTTCCATTAGATGTTTAATAACTTCTTTTTCAATAAGTTGGCACGAAGATTGCTAGACTTTATGAATAATACATTTTGAATTTCAAGTCATTTTACCATTTGCAATTAGAAGTTTTCTTACAGTATAGATCTTACATGCTTCTCTTGTGATAGGAAGGATAATTTGATTTCTCAGAGGATTATGGCGCCACGCAAATCTGGGAAGAAGCAATATGCATCAGCTGATGATTCTAATCCAAACACAGATTTTCTATCAGATACCACTCCGCAAATTACGGATACTATTAAGTCTTGGAAGCAGGTTTATGATATCTTAGAGCATGAGATTATTAATTGTCTAGATGATTCTGCCGAGGAAGATGACAAGTCCTTCTCAGCCAAGCTCAAATTGGTAGCACAATCAGAATTTCACAACATTGTTGCACGACCCAATATTTTACCCTACAATGATATGATAAGTTCGGATCTGGAGCACGCGAACATTCAAACCAGAAGCATTATCATCCATAAGAAGACCTTCGTTGGCTCTTTTCGACCGGAGAACTTACAAGTAATGTATAAAAATTTTGCTACATCCAAATATACTTACAATGCAACATTTCTCCTGGAATTTGAAAGAAAAGAATGCATTCAATACGACAGGAGTGGACATGATATAATCAAGTCCTGGTGGGGACATTCAAACAAATTCAAGACCAACGTTCATGGTATGTATTCCACAACATCCTTAGATGCTCATATATTATATATATCCATGATGCTTTGTCGTTTATTTGGGAAAAAGAACCTTGCACATTTCTCAGTTGAGTGGGTAGCTATAATGAATGAAGTTGTTGAGGGTTATACCTTCAATTGGGCTAAAATGTTGTATGATAACCTAGCTAAGGAAATCATTGAGTATCAATCATTGAAATCAAAAGGGAAACCTGCTCCTTTTTACATCTCTGCATATATCATGGATGCCATTTGTTTTATGACCCAATTCCCCTTGATGAACTGGATTTGGACCCCGACTAGTGTTGAGCTTATACATTTCTATCACTCCAAACTATAGGAATAAAATGATAAATATTTCTTTTACAAAATATGTCAGAGCGTAGTGGTACCTATTCATATAGTTATCTTTGGCCACCCACCACCCAGGTTTTCAGAGAAGATTATGGGAAACTCAGGCATACTTGCAGATTGGTACATTGAGGAGAACTTCTCCTACATTAGAGTGTTCGGTTGTTCCGTTCCCCCTCATGCCCTTCCACAATTTTTACCTGACAGGCTGGTGTGCAGAGAAGTGGCATACCAAACAGTAGTGGGAGGTATCACCAAGGAATTGAAAGAGGATCAGAAAAATGTATGGACAACTTTTCCCATTTAGGTTGGTATGTTTACATTGTTAGATTTTGGTCATACCAAAGTTGAGGCTGTAACCCTGGAATATGTCAAATTAGTTGACATCAAATTCAAGAGACATGATCCACATAAAGTTGTAGAGAATCATTTGGCTCAATACAACTTGAAAAGGTACATCCACGAGGAGTCTCCTTATGATGATATTTTCAAGGGAGCTAGATCATATGAAGAAGTTCAATGTACATTTCAGACTCTGCCTCCTAACCAACAAGCTAGTTTCATCAGCTTCCAAAAGAATAGACAAAACAGTTTTCCTAATATATTATAAGGAGAGTCAAGGCCCATGCCATCTTCACAAGAAGCTAAATCCATAGAATATAAGCCAAGTTGCTACACTAAAAACAAAGTTGAAGAAGTTTCGAAGAGTTCATATGGGTTATTTAACGAGATAAAAACATCATTTCTAGGCCTAAATGATCAACAAATATTAGCCTAGTTTGAAGATTTCATGAACCAGGGACAAGTTTTTTCCCCATTCAACACCAGTTGCTTCAGTTGGCACCCCAAGCACAAAAGGTCCCAAAAACTCCAAAACAATTATCTCTCATATTCCCTCATTAACCCCTTTAGCGACTAGTTTTGGAACTCCTAGTTTAGAGATCATCCATGTAAATGATCTTACTCCCATCTTGCATTAAGAAATGCCTCCCTCAAGTTTCTTTTTCAACAAGAAACAGAAAGTTATTGTAAAGAGATAATCTCAGCAAAAAGATGGAGTACTCACTAAAAGGGAAAAAGTGGTGTATGATGGGGAAGACCAAGATGATCCTAAGTTTGCAAAGGAAGTTGTAGATTCACTAGGGGATTTTTCCACTGCCAACCAATGGTCAGTGGACAATCTGACCAAAAAACTGCAACAAAAATCTCTCTTAGTGGAACAATTGCAGAATAAAATACATAGTACAGAACATATTGTCAGAAGAAGAATGAACCAAGACATAGAACAAATCAAATTAAAATATCAACATCATATGAAGCAGTTATAGGATAAACTCGAGCTGATTTACCAGAGTTTGCAAACCAACAAAGGCATGATCACTCAACGAGATAGTTTGATAGAACAGTTTTAGGCCAAATTGGCCCTAACAAAGAACACAACAATAAACATCATTGCCTTCAAAGCACAAGCATATGAAATCAATGAGAAGTTGGAAGTTGCCCAGTGGGATCTATATCAAAAGGTAGATACTATTGAGAAATACTATCAAGCAATAAATAACTCTCTGAAAAGTATTTATGAGAAATAAAAAGACGCATGTGTGGCTAGATCCACATTTCAGGAGTTCATCATATGGAGGCAGAAATCCAATATCCCTAGTCTCGCCCCTTTCTCACAATATGAACAAGTGAAGGGTGAAATAGCCTTGAAAGTTTGGGAAACAAATCTGGATGAAAGCAAGAAACTTTCCAAAGTGGAAAAGGAGGCTTGTTTGGAAACATTATCTTCTGTAGAATCAAATTTGGTAGAATTTGAATAAAACAATATCTGAGAAGCACTGGAGAAGATTGAAGTAGAAATGAATAACGAAAACTCCAAAAAAAGTAAGGAAAATATTCAATCTGACATTCAACAGATGAATAAAATTRATTTTCTCAAGRTTAACGAACTGTTGGTGAAGCCAAATTTAAAGTATCAAATTACAGCCCAGGAAGTGAAGACGATCCAGGAAAAGATGCCACTAGTACAAAAGAGGATGTTCTCCTTTGAATTGAAYRAGAAAATTGAACCTTCAAGGTTTGTGGTAGCCTTGATGGACATGTGTACCCAATTCAATGAACAGAGGAAAGCGAGTGCATCTAGGAGMAAATGAAGGAACATATGAAGCACCAATACATCAAATCAAAACTCAACAATATMTGCATTTTATTTTTCGTTCGGATTGTATTTTATCTTTAGAGCAGATATTATGGAAAGTCTGACTACTTTTAGTTGAGACAATTTTGTATAAATACATAGATTTTAGATCTATTCAAGGTTGGTTCTAGCCTAATGTAAAAGAGAGAATTTTTTTGAATATTAATACAAGTGCAGATAGAGATTCTAAGTTTCGTTCCATTTGATTTATGTGCTTCCTCTGTGTTTCTATCTCTTATGAATTTTTTTTTGTAGTTCTTGAAGAGTGAATGATTACAATTTAGTAATACGTCTACTGTGATCATAATATATCACAAGTTCATTCAGTAACATTTTTTCCTATGTTATTACTCTAAGTTAAAGCAAGATATGTGACCTATTTGAATTGTTGCATTCTTATTCTCGTTTCAAGGGTACATCTTCTACTTTTCTTCTACTGCAAACAAGGTGAGACTTATCTGTAATTGATACATGCCTTTGGTTTAACATTTTTTTCAGTCATTTCTACATCATTTGAAATTATAATTATGAATCAGATAATAAGATATAGCCTATGTATTGTCTTATCATAAATTTCATTTAAAGATTATTTCTCAAAAAACTAAAGGTAGAAGAAATCACTTATAAAAACATTTCATTTAAAAATTTGATGCCTGGCATTATTCTTTGAGCCTTAGAATCAATATCTGGAAAAACACAATGCATGTATCTCAAGCATGTGCCATAACATCATGAATAAGTTCCTCAAACATGCATAAATATCACCAAGAAGTGTACCCCATACATGTGCCAAATATATGCCTCACACCATGCAGTTAAGATGTGCCTCAACCAAGTGCCAAAGAATGTGCCTCATACATATTCCACCACATAATCATACATATTCCACCATATACCAAGAGTATACCTCAACCAACACCATAAAGATGTGTCTATAACAACCATGACATATACCAAACTAGATGGAAAGGTATACCTCTAAAAATGTATCATAACATCACTCAACCATGTAAAAAAGATGTACCTTAAAGCATAAGCCCAAATATTCAAACCATTCTTCAAGCATGCATCAAGACACAACCCTCAAAACATATGTAAAACATACCTTTGATTCTGTAATATACCTCGTGCATTAGATGACATACATGTAGCTCTTCCTCAGCCTCAACAACCTGGTACTAGCATCCTCCTCAAAAACCTTTTCACAGATCTGTGACTTGTACACTATCAACCCATGGATATATGTGCTTTTCTCTTCTACAACACGTGTACATCTGCACCTTTCCCACTTTCAACCCATGGATAACCTATATGTTCTTCATTATACCGTGACATGCGTACATCCACGGTTTGATGAACTATGACCCGTGAATAACCTCAGAATGTTAGTTTAGTCACATCCATACACTGCTCTCCTTCAGACTTTCCCTACCTCAAATTATGCTACAAAAATATTTACCAAAATATCACTTGTTCACTTAGAAGATATTCAATAGACTTGTGTATATGAATATATTTATGAGAGACTCCTTGAGGTGTATTTATACTTTTTCAAATTAATTTCTCTCCTTAAATTTAGGGCTTATTGTTACAAACATGTTACCCTTTAATTAATGGCTTGTAATTGTTTAGAGGATTCTTAACCATTCTTCAAGGCTTCCAACTTCAAGAGGGAACAACTCCTCAACTGTGAGGAACCACGTGACTTACCACCTACTATTGGAAATGTCATGACGAGGACTATCCATATATGAGTGTGTTACATGCATTTACATTGTCCTTCATGTCCTTATTCCTCAAACAAATTTGGGTTCCATGACCATACCTCTATGGATTCTCAACCGCTTAACCACTTAACCATCTTTCTAGGGCTTCTTCTAGGGTTGACTAGGGTTGGCATCAATGCTTCTAGAGTTCATCTAGAGTTGACATAAATGAAAAATAATTTTCCATCAATCTCCCCCTTTGGCATTGTTGGCAACACCCATACTCCACCTATGACCAATTCTCCTCATGTTTATCTCCCCCTTTGATATCAATGGAAAAGGGTAACTCTCTTTGGGGATCCTCCCCTTGTCTTCATGCTTTTGATATTTATCTCATGATATTTCTCATATCAATTGCAAACATTGACTCCCCCGGACAGTATACCCTTCTCTGACCAATCTCTCTTTCTTTTCATGTGCTCCCCCTATCTTCATGATTTTGATATTTTCTCTTCTGTGTTTTTTCTTTCTCTTCCCCTTTGACATAAGGGTGACTGCTTCTGATGATTTCTCTCCCCCTGTATTATTTTACAAGATGTTGTGTAGATCAATTTGGGGCTTCTTGCACTTGCTTCCTTTCCTCTCTTTCGGTGTTTCTTGTCCATTAGTGCTTCCTCTTGTAATTCACCGACATATATAAAAATCATTAAAAGTTACTTGAATTCACATTTTCATGGATTCTTGTGTTTATTTCTTAGACATCAATTACCATACTTTCATTTTGATGATATGGCTTATGTTGATGGTTTCTCTTCCTATGTATTGTTTTTCCTTTCACTTCTTTCCTTCCTATGACTAACTAATTTCATTTGTCAATATGATTTCAACCACTATGATATATCTTTCTATACCCACCAAAGATCTTGTGAATCCATCTATGTCCATATGTCATAAAAATGTCCATGGATCTACTACTCAATTGCACATTGGTATCCCCATTTTGTGGGATAACTAAGGATATCATGCCTCAAGGCCCTCAGGTTGCAGATATGGAGTGTCGAGAGACTACATGACCAGTCGTATCCATTTGCACAGATGGAGACCCTTATCGCCACCACAAAGGTCATATATTTTCATATGACATCCACCACACCAGTTGGCTTCTGAGAGGAAATGGGCCTTGATCCATGAGGTAAAAGTCAGGTATTATGGTAAGTGTCATTTCAATATTTGAGGTATTTGAATATGATGTATCTTAGACTGCTTTAGATTTCATGACATATGCTTGTAAATTATGCCTTTTTCCCTACTTCACCTTGGTGGTTGAAATTATTCCCTAGTAAGTGGTCTTCCTTGGGGACAAGTTTGCTACTAGGAACTCCCTTGAAGAGCCATTGTACCATTCTTGACAATGCTTACCACTTTTCATCATTTAAACCCTTTGTTTCCTTATCTCTTGCTACTTTGGGGTGTATTGACCCAAGAAGGGGTTGTCCCTCATTCTATGGGAAGAAGGGGTTGAAGGCCTAGAGGGGTTCATGTTGGGTAAAAGATAAAAGCCTATGTATAAACCTTCCATATTCTTTGCCTAGGGAATCCCCCAAGAAAGAAATGAAACACTTATTGTAAGAAAAGGGGGACCCACAAGAATAACGATTAAGAATTCTTAAAGGGTTAGTTGGAGGATAGGAGGTCTCATCACGAGTTGGTCTATCATGATCATGTATATCTAGTGGTATGGCATTATCATCATCTGGTCATCAATCCAGGGTAATGGCTCTTAGTTGCATGGATGAGAGAAAGGGGGTCTAATCACGATCAAACCTTCTCATTTCTACTAGGTATTTGTGAGTGACATTATCATTATCTAGACACCATTCCAAGACAGTGGCCCTCAACTTGTCCCTAAATTTTTTAAAGAAACAAAGAACGACAAAACAATGGGCTTGAAAAACTTGTGTTCCAAACGAAGGTACCGCACGCCCTTTATAAAGGCACCCATGAAAAGACAACGCAACCCCTTGTATGTCATGAACTCCATGCCCATTGATTCTTGACCCTTAACCACTTCATCCACTTTACATGGATTAGAGAGGGATCTCTTGGAAACACTCCTTGACCTAGGGAAATATCTACCCAATAGGACACTTGGTCAACCCTCCCATACCCAAGCTTGGCAAGTCGCATAATTTCTTTGAGAAATTAATTGTTTGACAGGGTAATATTTGATGCACATGCTCAGGTGGCTCATTTGTTGACTTGGCATACTTATCATGATATTTTGACTTGAGATCATTGGAGGGTGTGCTTGTTTTTCTTGGTAGGACCTAGTTGGTGGACAGTTTTGGAGGAACAAGCCTAGCTTGGGCTTCCATGGGGCTTGAAGCTCACCAATGGATGTCAAGGTCTCGCATTCTAGATGAGAAAGACACACTTTTAAAATCCTAGAAGACATTGTGGATGACATAACCTATCCCTCACATGCCAACGTTTTTCCTAGGAGAGGCAAAACGTCCCCTTTAGAGGCATGATGTCACCTAGGGGGGCTAGGGTTTGGTGGTGAGATTATCACTCATTGACACATGGAAGTTTTGAGGAGAATGAGGTTTTGACCATGAATGAAGTGAGTTGGATGCTTGACATGTGGCTTTGGGAAGACTAACTACACTCCTCTTACACCAACGACTTGCTCCTAGTGTCAAAAGGTCCCCTAAAGGGGTGACATCACTTTGAATTAGGGTTTATTTTTGTGTAAAAGGGGCAAGATTAGGGTTTTTTACCCCTAGTCTTGTGGTTTACCATAATATTATGTGGAAAAACTATTTTGGAAATTTTTTTTACAAATAGAGATCATAAGATCTAATTTCATAACATAACTCTCCCATTGTGAGAAGTATTGGGCTGAAATTTTTGCTACTCTTGGTGATTTTTGTGTTTCTCTCTTGTGGAATGTATTTTTATGAATGTCTCTTGGTGAATGGACGAGGAGGAGTGATGTGCACCCCCCTAAAGGCTTGTTCTCTTGAATATTGGATGAATGTTGCATGGTAACTAGGGTTTGATATCTCATTTTCTTGGATTAGGTAAGGAAAAATCTGCATATGCCATTTATTTCTTGCTTATTTTGATTATTTTTGGTGGAAACCATAGGGAGGAGTATTCTAGATACACCCTCCATCATTGCTTCATCTCTTTGTTAAGGTTTTAAGTCTTTCTTTTTGCAAGGGTTTCTAGGAGGAATACGAGTTTGTATACCCTCCTAGATTTACCCTAAGTTTGGTTGTCATACGCTAGGGAGTAAGAGGGTTTACACCCCTAGGGTTGTTGTTGATATAAATTGTGCTTTAAAGGGCCCATTCACCCAAATTTAAAGGCACTAATACGAAATTTCTTGCATTGGAGAAACAAAATATTGCATTGGGAAATGTGATTTCCTACCGTATTAACTTTTTGCAACTTGGGTTTTGTTCCTTGTGCTTAAATCACCTTAAAACCACTTGGGCATTCCCTCCTAAGCATTAGTTCTAGATTATGTTACAAGCTTACATATTCATCCATTAGGGATGCATAAACCCTAATCTAATTGCTTCAATAACTCTCAAATCAACTGTTGAAAATTGCCCAAAGTTTGAACACTTACACTACTTGGTCTAGCGCACTTTTTGGAAAACTTTGGAGGAGTTTTAGTGGCTGATTTTATTGATGTAATAAGTTTTTTATTACAGACACATGGCTTATTTATATTTCTGCAGAAAGTGTTTACAACAACCTTATCTTTTCATGCTAGTATCTTCGTCTTTGAATCTTCAATTTCACTAGGGTTTAGCTCGTCTATCTCTTGCATCTTTCACTTGATATCTAGCATTTGTTTAGCAACTTATTGTGCCATTTTGTTGCTGATATATATTGTTACTAATATATGCCATTAGGGAAAACAACATTAACTTGATTTCCAATTGATTATATTACATCATATACTTGGTTTTCTTGTGTCTCGGATAGGTACTTCACTATAGACAAGTCACTCAATTCATTTAGAAACCCTTAAACCTTCCCAAGAATATTTCCCAAGATCCTCACACCACTTAGAATTGAACTCAAGGGACATCCTCTTAATCTTCATCCTTTTCTGTCTCATTTCCCCCTAGGGTCATTGGTATTCCCCCCTTGAGGTGACTACCTCACCTCTAAAGTAATGAGGACACCTGCCTAAGGTGACAGTGGGTAGGTTCCCTCCTAGTTGTCACCAATTGATGGTTGTTTTGTGATTTTCCCACCCTACAACTTGTGTGATAACACACACAATGTTGACCCATCTGTTACTTTACCATTATGAAGACTTCTTCGAATATTTTTCAATTGATCACTACATATTCCTTCTTTTCAAGTTGCATGTTCAGTCTACAAATCAAACTCTAAATGTCTACAACAATATGTACTGGATATGCCCCTTTCTGAATACATGCCTAGAATCCTCTATACAATCATCAATATCTATGTGAAAAGTGTGTCACTGATATTATTTCTAACTATTAATTGATACCTGCATGGGAATGTGTTCTACAATTTTCTCCTTGGACAATCAAACTGTCACAAGACATTCTAAACTTTTTTCATCAAACCATTCTGAAACTTCCTTTCCAAAATCTGCAAACACTTTAGACTACTCGAAATATAGTTCTCTCATTTGTAGAGTTGTTGCTTAGATTCCCCCTCTTCAGTATTAATATTTGCTAGGAGTCTCTGAGCCAGATGGCTCATAAAAATACCCTCTTTTATGAAGAGTAATATTCCTCTTCGTTTGTGGATACATCTTCCTTTTCATCCTCTTCCTAAATTTTGACATCCTTTTCATCGTCTTCCTGAATTTTGACATCTTCCTCTTCATCCTCTTCCTAGATTTTGACATCTTCCTCTTTGTTTGTAGATTCATCATGATCTTGTGTTGCTACAAATATTGTGTGTACAATCCTTGGGACTTGGTTTTCATTCACCTACTCTCTCTTTTTTTCATTTCTTCTCCAAACCTTCTTGTATATGACATCAATGTTGTCCTTCATGGGAGGCTCTATAATGCTTCTACAATTTTGAGCTATGTGATCTTGTGGCATTTGTAAAATTCAATATTCGAGAGAGCCACCTAACCATCTCTTTCTTGAAAATTTCTTCCATATAATCTGAAATCTACAGCGTTATGTCCAAAGTTACTACATGGAAAACAATGAACCAAAAAGAAATTTTGATACCTTGGAGTGAATGATCTTCTTTGTGGTGCAGTCTTTCTGGATTCCTGCCTTAGCTTATCACAATATTCTATTTGGTTTTTTCCTTCACGATGATTGAATCTTCCTTGTTGCCTGAATGTAGAAGGTCTTGTGTATTCATTCCTCTCTGACTCTTTTTGACCATTATTCCTTCCTTTGAGAACTTTTTCATAACTATTTCAATGTGTTTCTTTCATCATGGAGCTTGAACCTTCCTCAAATTGAACTTTCTCATTTCCTAGTCTAGATTTGTCACTGCATGGGCTTTGACTATTGAGAATTTTTTCTAACACTTTTCTTGTTGAGCTTATTGACTTCAAATATCAATGACACAACTTCATTTTCAAGATTATCGCACTCTTTTTAGTTCTTTATCATCTAGATATGCATTACTTATTCCATTCTCTTTCCTTCTTCAAGTTGGGTTTTCAAGGAGATGATTTCTTCTTTGAATGATTTGTTTTTATTCCTTTCTTTCTTCACCTCAATGAAAGCATTGATTGGTTCTTCTTCAAGGTCTACTATACCTTCTTCATAACTTTTAGGAGTTCATTTATGAGTTTCTGTAGCCATAAAGAGTGCTCTTTCTAAATCATTTTTTCTTTCATCATCCTCATGAGATTAAGAACTTTCTTCTTTTTAGTAGAATATTTTCTTGAAGAATTTATTTTTGTTTTTCTTCTTGTTTACCTTTCTATATTTATTTTCGTTCTTGGGGGATTCTTCTTCATCACTATCTCACTTCTTAACATAAGGACATTTAACCGCAAAATGACCAATTTCGTCACAATTAAAACATTTTAATGGGAGCATACCTTTGTGCTTGTCGGTTCCTCTCTTCAACTTCCTTACGAAGTTTGTTATTTCTTCATATTCATCTGACTCCTCACTACAGTTGTAATTTGGATTTGACTTGTGATTTTTCTTCTTCTTTATCTTCTTGGATACTTTCAAATTTGCTTCCTTCTTGGATGGTTTTTTTTGTTCTATTCTCATTTCATAAGCTATAAATATTCCATGTAGCTCGTCCATGCTCAGCGTATCAAGATATGTTCTTTCTTCTAGAGTTGATATCTTAGGATCAAATATCATTGGAAGAGATATTAGTACCGTTTGAAAAATCATATATTCTTCAACTTCTTCTCCCAATCCTTTAATCACATTCATGTTGGCAAGTTTACAATTGGGAGTGAGCTTGTCATTAATGACAAGAACAACGATGGAAAACAAGCTCAGAAGACATCATAATTCCAGACAGGAGGAGCGCATAGATGGAGGACATATCTCGGGCAATATATCCGAGCGTGGGGTCCGACCATCCTTGGATCCAGAAGAACCTACATGTTCTTTAAAGTGCAAGGAGAAGCGGGCTTACAAAATCCCGAAAGCAAGAGGATTGTCCATCTTAGGGCAGGACACGTGGTCACAGATCAACATTTCACTGACTGGAAAGTCAAAGGAAGGAGGTGATCTAACCCCTCCAACTCACGATATGTGAGATCACGAAATGATCATGACCGTTGAAGCCAAAGGACACATGGTGAGAAATTGGCATTTCACTGATTGAAAGGTCAAAGGCACGAGGTGTTCTATCCTTCCAACTCGTGAAACGTGAAATGACGATATAATATCAGTCGTTGGATCGAGGAAAAATCTAGACCATCGATCCAAGAAGGACATGTGGCTAAAGATCAACATTTCACTGAATGAAAGGTCAAAGGAAGGAGGTGCGCTAACCTCTCAAACTTGCAAAACGTGAAATGCCGATATAATATCAGTCGCTGGATCGAGGAAAAATATGGATCGTCGATCCAAGAAGTGACACGTGACAGCCACTCGGCTCATGACACATCATCGAGTGATGCAAGAGTGGCGTCACTCCAAGAGTTTAGTTTCAATAATTTTAGCATCAACACTCCCCCAAAGTCTCGAAAGCTGAAGTTTCACTGTGGAGGATAGCCGTCTGATCACCACAAATCGTGGACCGTTGATCTGGAGAGAAAATATCTCAAATGATTAGCAAGTGGTCATATCTCGTGGTCACATCGTCGAGAGTTGGAGAGAAGAGATAGTGCATCCAAGATTCATTTAAGAGTTTGCAACATGGAGAGTCGAGATGACTCATCACAGAATCCTCGAAATGCGAAATTGCGAAATGCATTTTTGAATTAGGTTGTGGTCACCGCCAGTGGTTGCGTGAGTCGAAGGAGCTAGCATAGCTAGGCTCCATTTTAGGTATCAGGAGTTTGAGGAGTAAAGGAACTCACGGGAGAATCCCTAAAGTGCAAAATCGTGAAATGAACTTTTGAATCGAGTTGTGGTCACAGCCAGCGGTCCTATCAGCGGAAGTGAGGGGAAGGAGCTAGCAAAGCTAGGCTCCATTTCAAATTTTTCACGAGTGGAGCAAGGCAACTCGTAGTTGTATATCCTAGATCATGAAATCGTGAAATGATTTCTGAATAAGCATTTGGTTATCGCCTGAGGCCACATGTGAAAGGAAAGGGATTAGCTAGAAAGGATAAACGCCCACTATAAATTTTTCCTCAGGAAGACAGAAAGAAAGAAACACATGAACACGCAAAGATTCTCTCAGTAACTGCTAGAAGGAAGTGATTGCATCTGCCAGAGAATTCGAAGAGTCTTCATGGTGATTGAGAGAGAAGACAAAGTGTCTCGAGGAAATTGCCAGTGGAGTGTAGACTCATCATAGAGTCAACTAACATATGGAATGGGGGTCGAAGACTGTTACAGTCAACAAAGCCAAAGGATCTCAGGAGAAGTTCCAGTGATGATGAATGCAGTAAAGTGTATGCAGTGGGATAGCACATGCAACATGCACAAGGTGCACAGAGACTATAAAAATGCAGAATGGAGAAGAGATCTTGTTGTTGTTGTTGTGAGTGATGCATGCATGTAGAAGCATGATGTGCAGGAGCTGAAGAAAAAAAGAAGAAAAGAACAAAGATGCATATCTATGAGAAGAAGAGAAAGTCGAGGTGTGCATGCTAAGACAAAGGAGAAGATCAGAAAGATGAAGAGGATGCAAGAAGGAAGACACTGATGCAGGTAGAGCAGAGCAGCATAGTAGAACAGTGATAAGCCTAGTAAGACAATGAAAACTATTGAATCACTGTAATAAATTCACAGAAAGCAATTTTTTATATTTTAGGGTGGTTGGGAGGTGCTAGGGAGGACTTTTGTCCTCAGAATTTCAAGTAGGTGCTTGAACGCAGGGATTTATAGCTTCCATCTGGTTGCAGGCAGAGACACCAGGGTGGCATGATGGTGTAAGCGAGAACATTGGTTCTTTGATATACAAGTTTGTTCCTGTATGACTGGAAGTTTGTGCTTCCATCTAGTTGGTGCTGGAACATTCAGGGAGATGGTACTTCCTTCTAGTGGGTGCTGGAGAAACCAGAGAGTTGGTGTTGTAATCAAGTAGCATCTTGCAAAACAGAGGTGGTAGCCTCATTATGAGTTGGTGCTCATAAGAGTGATAATGTACAGAAAATAATTATATATAAAGAAGAAGAGGTTTTCACCCTTTATGGGTTTCCTTAGGAATATTTGTCCCTGTATTATACATGTGTGTGATTGATGTTGAATACTCTACTTCTTATTTATTTTGATCATCATTGAGAGTTTTGTAATGAGTTTAAAAATGGATATAAGTGTTTAAGCACAGTGACAACTGATTCACCCCCCCTCTCAATTGTCCAACAATTGGTATTAGAGTGGGCCCCTTTTATCTAAGAGTAGATCCTATAGCTTAAACATATCAATCCGTGAAGGAACTTCAACCAATAAGGCCCCTCTGTTCAATGGAACAAAATTTGCCTTCTGGAAAGTTAGAATGAGAACCTACATAATGGCTTTAGGTGCTGATGTATGGGATGTGGTAGAGACTGGTTATGTAAAGCCAGTTGTAATATCTAATAAGGATGACAAGCTAGAATTCATCTTCAACACTAAGGCTATGAATGCTATCCTGAGTGGGCTTTCAGAAGCAGAATTTGTAAAATTTATGCACTTAGAAACTAACAAAGAAATGTTGGACAAACTCATTAGCAGTTATGAAGGTAATGAGAAGGTAAAGGACGCCAAGCTTCAAACCTACAGAGTACCTGAAGATGAAAGAGGATGAAATTGTTGGAAAGTACTTTCTGAGAGTTGAAGAAATCGTAAATGCAATGAAATCACTTGGTGAAAAAATTGAGGAACCCTCTTTAGTGCAGAAAATTTTGAGATCTCTACTAGATAGGTTCGACCTGAAGGTCTGTACTATAGAATAACTTAATGATCTAAAATCCTTGGTGTTTGATCAAATTCTAGGAATCTTGACTGCATATGAAATGAGAATAGTTAAAGATAAACCCACCTCCAGAGAAGCATCATTTAAAGTAGACAAGAATGAGGATTATGAGCCTGATGAAATTGAAGAAAAATTTGTGAGAAGACTGAAGAAGGGATCAGGAAAATACAAAGGTAATCTTCCTTTCAAATGTTTCAACTATGGTAAGATAGGTCAATTTGCAAATAAATTTCCTCACAAAATAAAGGATCAGACATATGATGATGAGGAGAAGCACAAACACAAAAATCTCTTTAAAGAGAATAATTTTAAGAAGAAAAGTCTTTGTGTAAACAATGATGATGATCCTTCAAATGATGAAGAAAATTACTCCTCTATTGAAGATAAACTAAATGACTTCATTCTTATGGCCAAAGAGGATTATGATAATAAAAGAACAGGAAGTGATGCTAATGAAGAAGAAGTTGTGGTTAATATGGAAGGAGAACTGATCAGTGCACTGGAAGAGATTAACAGACTCAGAATTAAGAAGAGAAAACAAAAATGATTGTTGATACAGTTCAAGAAAGGCAGTAAAGAACATGATGAAGACTTTTTCCTAATAAAAGTGGAATTAGAAGAGGCAAAGAAAATCAAAGACATTCTGAAACAACAATTATCAGAAAAGAAGGCAAGATGTGAAGCTCTAGAAAAGGAAGTAGTGAAAACTAGAAAAGAGTTGGAGAAGTTTCAAGCCTTGTATCATTAGAATCTGTCAACTATCAAAGCCTCAGAAGAATTGGCCACCATTCTGAATCAGCAAAGAAACCATAATCTAAAAACAGGTCTGATTAATGAAGAGGGATCAAGTAGTGATTAGCCAAGCAACAAAGAACCCATCAAGTTTTTCAAATCTACCACCAGTGACAACAAAAAACCTGTAGAAACAAAAGAAGATAATCAACTGGCCAGGAGGAGTAACGAAAGAGGTACCAGAGATGAAACTATAGATCAGAGAAATAATGTACTCTCTATTCAAAGAAATCATCAGCATGGAAGAAATCGACCTTCTCAAAGAAGAAAACCATTTTCCAGGTACAAAGGATTTTTCTATGGATATTGTTATTTATGTTCTAACTTTGGTCACAAAGTTGTAAACTATTCTTTAAGATTTAAATATGAGCAATCAAAATATTCAAGGAATATATATTTGTTGCAACAAAGAATGAGACATCCAAGTAACAAACAATCACAGACTGCAAATAATGTGATGGTTGGAAAAAGAACACAGGTTAAGCATAACAATTGTTATGATACTTTATTCAATGAACCAGAATGTTACACATGCCATAATTTTGGACATAAAGCTGCAAACTGTCGCTTAAGGAACTACGAGCCAGATTTGAACCCCTCTGTCGAAAATGTCAAGGTTTGGGATATTAAAGAAAATGACAAGTGTGGACTAGTGTTTTCATCCCAAAGACAACAGAACCCTTGGTATATTGACAGTGGTTGCTCCAAACATATGACGAGAGACAAAGGTAAGTTTCTATCTCTAAGTGAAAGCAAATCAGGAAGTATAACCTTTGGAAATGATGCTCCAGGTAAAATCAAGAGTAAAGGAATGGTGAGTCTAAGTAATGGAAAAAGAAAATCCCAGAATGTTATGCTTGTAGATGGGCTGAAACACAATATGCTCAGTGTAAGTCGAATTTGTGACAAAGGATGTGAAGTGGTGTTCACTTCCAAGGATTGCAAGATAAAGTTTGTAAACTCGGGACAAGTGGTGGCTAAAGGCATAAGGACAAAAAATAATGTATATGTGTTGAAAGAATATAGAGAAGAGTGTCATCTAAGAAAACATGATGAGAGTTGGTTATGGCATAGGAGACTTGGACATCTAAACTTTGACCACTTAATTAAGCTCAAAAATCTTGAGGCAGTGAAATATCTTCCGAGAATATCAAAGCCACAAGATTCTATGTGTAAACCCTGCCGAGTAGGAAAGCTAACCATAACACAATTTAAATCCAAGAGATCTACTTCAACAGAGAAACCACTCCAACTAGTTCATATGGATTTATGTGGACTATCAAGACACGAAGGCACAGGGAAAGAAAACTACTTCATGCTGATCATTGATGATTACTCCAGACTTACTTGGGTTTCCTTTCTCAAGGAAAAAGCTGAAGCATTTGAGAAATTTAAAATATTTA
>JZKD02S2055739.1:23720-70902 GCA_000966675.3 Picea glauca | reverse complement strand
CTCTAATACCATGTAAATGTGTTGAACCTGCACATAATATATCTATATAAACAATGATACACACATTTGTAGAGAGAATAGGAGAAAGAAGAAGGAGAGAAAGAATGAAAGAATTATCATTAACTGTTTGAATGATGAATAATTTACACATGATATACTCTATATAACTCAATGAGTGCGCACTGGAGGAGAACCAATGTTCCATAGTGGTGGAATAGAGTGATCCGGACACACACCAGCAGTTACGGGAGTGAACAACCACCTAGTCTAGTCTCTCAGGCAGTTATGGGAGTGAATTTCCACCTAGTTGAGTTGACTAGTCAACTATTCTTCAATTAATTGACTAAACAGAGAGCAGTGAGGAGTTAACTTAGGGAATCAAGGGTAATTTTCCAGTCTTTTGATGATACCAAGGCAACGTCAAATTATCATGGTGATGATCCCAATGTTGCATGGTGACAAAACCAATGCAACATCTAAACTCAACTCAACTTAGTCAAACTGAAGTGTCAACTAAAAGAGAATATTCTCCAGGTAGAATATTCTCCCCTAAAATATAGGAGACTGAATAATGACTAATTATGACTAATAAACAAGTAAAAACCTTAAGAAAAATAAATCTGAGGTGTGTATGAAGTAAATCCAACAAAGATTGTTGCAATTTCTTATCAATTTGTTCCAGTGAATCAGTGTGATTTTTCATCAGCACACATTCCTTTGCTTCAATGATGATCTTAAAATTTTCTTTCAACAATTTAAACGAAGAAAAACATAAAGGTAAAGAATTTCCTTCATTTGACTCGGTACTTTATTCATATCCTTCTTTGTAACTGTGATATGTAGGTTGATTACTCTTATTACACTGCTAAAAAGGAACATTTTATGATAGAGAACATGCAATTGGTTTTTCTAGGAATTCAACATCATAATCATCATCATATTCATCATATATAGGCAAATCAACAACATATGCAATGTCATCTAACAAGAAAAAGAGTGGGACATCAACCTGTTCTTCAACAAGTTGATTTTCAAATTCATTTTCTTAACTGTCTACAAATGAATACATAAAACAATCATCCCCATTCTTATCATGAGATGGATCAGAAGCTAAATTAGCACCTTATTTTTCAATAAGTGGAATATAATCCTTTGCAAAATCATCAGCATTTAAAACTTCAAGAGGACATATGATATTATTAACCCTCTGCTTAAGATTCAAATCAATTGTTTTTTGTT
Source organism: Picea glauca (assembly GCA_000966675.3). Classification (NCBI taxonomy): domain Eukaryota; kingdom Viridiplantae; phylum Streptophyta; class Pinopsida; order Pinales; family Pinaceae; genus Picea; species Picea glauca. The sequence continues at coordinate 69,663 of JZKD02S2055739.1, read as the reverse complement.
CATATTCATTGTCATGTTCTTTAGCATCCAACTCCTCATTTCGAATCTATTTACATGCTTGAATATTTTGTTGAATCTCCTGAGCATCATTAAATATTTGTTGTAAGAACTTAGATCTTCTTTCCATCAGAAGGAAAGACAAATCTGGATGAAAGGTTGTTGCATAATGGAGCATGGCAGTAGCTTCAATGGGTTGAATTTCTTTGGGCAACTTGTAATAAATACTAGAAAACCTTCTACTTAATGTATAAATAGTTTCACTTCTCTTCCTTTTCATGGCATATAACTCTGTACTATGTAGATCCAAATATTTCCTCTTGCCCCAAAATTTCAAAAAGACATTCTTCAATTCCTCCCATGAGTTAATTGTCTTTGGATGCAAGTGTTTAAACCAATATTTGGTATCCCCTTTGAAGGATTGAGAGAAGGCCCTCATACAAACATCGTCATGATCAATCTCAAACAAATCTATAAAATGTTGAAAATATTGAATGTGTTTTTCAGTTGTGATGGCATTAGGTTCTCCATCAAACACGGGTAGGTACTTATAGTGCTTTGGAGGAAACTTATGAAGGATGTAAGCTAATTTTAAAGGTTTGTATCTTTGTTGAATCTTGGATGGTGTTGGATCAAATACAGGAGGTGAGATATCAGCCTTTATTTCATGAGGATCATCAACTTGGCTATGGTCATCACATGGCTCAGATAGAAGATTTTGATCAAAATTAGTGATACAATGAGGAGATATATGTACAACTTTAAGAGGAGGATATACAAGTGCAAGATTATCATGATCATCATTTGAATGCAGCAGGTAAATAAAAATTTGTTTACCATGTTCTGGAAGGAAAAAAGATAATTAGTAACCAAAAATATTATGTCTTGGAAAAAACTCAACTTTAGGTACTTGTTTTCTCCCATGATGTCATTGCATACCTCTATCAATGGATCTCATCCTCCAATGGAATTTTTGAATCACATTTGAATCTTGATTGGAGTGGCCATGTGGAAATGTATAGCCTTCTTGTGTCTGACCTCTATCAACTGTCAGAAATCAGGTCTCAACCTTGTTGTTTATCCCAGGGAAAATGCAACTTTCGTTCCCCGACAACAATGCCAATATGTTAACACTCAGGAATTTCTTTAGGTTGTATCAAAGAAAACCCCGAGGTAATTGTTTCAACCAGCTTTAGATTGTATCTTGACCTATACAACTAGAGAGGGCTCTCTCATATGTCTAATGACTGGTAATAACTCAAAGGATTCACCAGTAAATGAACAGAGGTAAGATTCTGCAATAGGACTGGGTTTTTTTTTTAAAAAAGGGCTGGTAGGAAAAACAAGGAAAAGGTTCCATTGGGAAATGGAGCCAAGGCCTGAATTTCAATGTTCTTACAGTCAACAATTGTTTGGTTTCTTTCTGTAGATTTGAGGCAAAATAGGTGATATGCTAAAAAAAAATGATATGAAATGAGAGATAGAAAGGAGAATAAATCCCACTACACTATAGGCATCAATCAATGAATGAATCTCCAGTGCATATTTAGAAGAATGGACACAAAGATTAATTACTAAACAAAGCATCAAATGAAGATGAATTCTGTAAAAGTAACCATTAAAACATAACAAGCATCATAAGTTTGAAAGGAGCATCAAACATGGATGAATTCCCACCACTTACTCTCATAAAATGCTAGCAGAAAAACATAATCATGGAAATGATATACGAGAAACACATACTGAACATAAACACTATGATGAATCTCAAATTTCAGAAAAAGGAAACTTTTGCATTAACTTCAAAGAAATAAACAAGTCTTCTTCCCCAAGGGTCCAACCCTTCTCTACTCTTGTACCATGAAAAATATAGCACTATAGGTCCTTTCCTGCTCACCATTTTGAACTCCAATCCCTTTCCCAAAATAGAAATACTTACAAATAGAAAATGACACATTTTAACCGATTTCCTGCTTTTCAGGAGGAAAATTTCTGAAAAATAGGCTTCAAAAAATCACTTGTAATTCTCAAATTGTAATATTTGTGTTTTTTTAGGTAAGCTCGTTCTAAATAAAAACCTCTCTCAGTTTCTTGAATTTCATCTCCAGCTGGCCGAAATACACGTCGCAAAAACATGTCTCAAACAGGAAATCATGAAAACTGGAAAATAGGGTTCCAAGATTCCTTCAAACATCCCAATCTGTGACACCATTTGAAAATCGGAGAGACATTATTATTATTTGGTTTTTCCTCGACAAAAACCTCTCGAGGATTTTCAAAATTCCTCTTTAGTTGGTCATAAAGTGATGTTTAAGTTGACCACTAAACAAGTCATTTACCCAATGTGTCATGTATCCTCTGCGCGACAAAATCCCTTGTGCGGAAAAACCATATGCACGGAAAAATCCTCTGTGCGACAAAATCTAATGCACGAAAAAATCCTCTGCGCAACAAAATCCCATGTGAGGAAAAATCCTATGCGCAACAAAATCCTCTACACAGTGAAATCCTATGCGCAGCACACAACAAATTTTGCAGCTCGCAGTTGCAAATGGAAATGGAAATAATAAATGATAAAGCTTCATTTTGGAACCAACCCTTGGAGATGTTAGGTGATTCCAATCATAAAAACAATATTGGTTCTAACATGCATGACTTTTCAAACTGTTGAAAAACATCTAACCTTAGCTATGAATATCATGGTGATAACACATTGGTTCTTTGAGGGTCTTCATTGATGATATGGTAAAGTTATATAAATGTTGATGGAATATGGTACTGGTTCTTCATATGATTGATGCTCTAGTATTTGATACATGATTTGATATATGATTGGCCACTCATTATTGATGTTATGGTATCTACACTTGGCATATCTTTTGATACATGATTGATACACATGTTGGTATGTAGTTGATGCATGGTATGGTACAAATTCTAGTTGATTGATGATGAGACAGTGATAGGTTGAAAGTGACAAAGACAGTGATAGGTTGACAGTGACAGAGACAGTGACAGTTTGATCGTGGCAGTGCAATGACAGTCGTAGTAACAATTGGTATACACTTATATTTCAGGGCGGTAGGACAGGGAAAGGATAGGTTCTTGTAGCCACCTTTCGGTTGGTTCCTGAGAACTCAGGGGGTTGTAGCCCCCTTCTGGTTGAAGCCAGAAAAAATTAGGGATTTGTAGCTTCCTTGTGGTTGGATCCTGAGAAAAGGGGGTTGTAGCCTCTTTCCAGTTGTAGCTGGAAAATTGGGAAGTTGGTGCTTCCAATGAATGTATTCTTTTGACATATAATAAAATCATTATGTGGTTTTCTCCCATTTGGGTTTCCACGTAAATTCTAGTGTACTATGCATTTGATGTGATATTTCTCATGTGATACTGCTTATTATTATACTATTGATGATATATATTGAATGCTAAAGATAAATTGTTGAACATTGTTGAAGAATATACATTATTTTTAAAAGTAACAAAAGTGTTCATATTGATTCACCCCCCCCCCTCAATATTCCAACAGGATTTAAGAAGAATTTATATATCTTGATCTTTCAACTTTCTCCTAAGAAGTTTCCAATCATCCTCTAGATCCTTGTTCATCCTTCTCATTCATCAGGAAGTGATGAGGTCCAACATGGTCAACCCTCTTTCTCTTTGAGTCAGCCTCTCAAGTCATCTCCCTTTCACAACCATTTTCAAAGATGGATTGAGCATTCTTATGGATGTATGACTTGGCATGATTTTCCCCCCCCTCCCACTTCCATGAGTCATATTTCATGATTTCTTATGATGTGATGCATGCTCTAACCCATGTTATTTTTTTTTTGACTTATCCTTGTTATGGTTTATGATGAAGGACAAAGGTAGATCTTATGATATATTGCTAATATGGTTTCACTGGTTGCATGATTATACCTATCATTGAGACTAACATTGGTCAGTGTAGGTAGGTAGGCATTTTCATCTTGCATATCATTGTATATATCTTGCATACTGCATATCATAGTAGTATAGTTTGTATTTATCCTAGATTTATTTGCATACATGCATATGATTTACATGTTTCTTTCTTTGCATATTGCATCATTGTTATGTCATTGATGCACCATTTACTTTTGAATTTTGTTTTTAGCATTTACTTTTGAATTTTGATCATTTTCATAAGAACAAGGGGTGATAGTTCCACCCTAGGTACTCTAACATTTTTCTTGAGTGTGTAGGCACGGGTCATGCCGGATATTCAATGAGGTTTTCGTGTACTCTACAGTGAGCACATGTCCTGGGGTAGGAGCCTGATGTTACCCCCATATACTAGGGGTAACTATGGAGATCATGTCTCAAGGCCCACAGGTAACAGACATGGAGTGTCGAGAGCCATATTGACTAGCATAGCCCCACAGGGCCCCTCCTATTCATTGATGCACCATCATAAATCACCAGCAACAGAGAAAAATCCATCAAATCGGCCTAGCCCCAGAGGACAAAAGATCTTGCTTCATGAGTTCATAAATTTAGTATCGTGGTAAGTGTCGCCCTAATAATTGAAGCATTTGAACATGTTGCAAATAATTCTTTCTTGATTATCGAACATTTTCTTGGAAATAATGCGTTTTGCCTTATTTAACCTTGGTGGGTGTCATTTAGTCCTAGTAAGTTGGTCACCCTAGGGGATAGGGTGTTATTGGGGGGTTCCTTGAAGATTCAATGCCTATTCCCAATCATACTTATCGCCTTCCACGTTCTTTCCATTTCGTTTCCTCATCTTTTGGGATGTTCGGGTGCACTGACCCAAGAAGGGATTGTACCTCATTTCATGGGAAGAAGGGGATGAAGACCCTGAGGGAATGTAGATGGAAAAAGATAAAAGAAAAAATTATAACCTTCTAGATGTGCACCCAAAGATATATTGAGAACAATGAAATGTTTCTCCTAAAAAATCAAATACCAACAAAAAACATTTTCATATTATATAGACGTCGTACTTGTTGAGGGCTCTACACAAGTGCATTACAACCTTTGATTTACCCCTATGACAATATGTGTACCTCTCCCTTCAAGAGACATTGTGGTACTTCCTCCCAAGTCTTATGTTACTCATTTTGAGTACCCAAGTGTTCTGGACTTTAATTATTTAATGGTAAACAAATGGGCTTGAAAAAAGGATGCATTGAAAACGAAGGTGCAACACACCCTCTACAAAGGCACCCATAAATGAGACACTACGAACCCTTGTATGCCATGAACCCCATGCCCAAAAGTCTTACCCCATCCACTTCATCTTCTTTACATGACTTAGATAGGTTTTTCTTAGGTAACACCTTGGACTTGGGGATTGACTGACCCAATAGGATGCCTTGACACCCCTCCCACACCTAAATTTGACAAATTATATAACGTCTTTGAGCATTTTCTTAGTTTGAAAAGGGGGGCTTGATGCAGATGTTCATGTGGTTTGATTATTATATGTGGCTTACTTGGCATGATCATGTGACTTATGGACCCTTAGATGGTGTATCTATTTGTTTTTGCAGGACCTTGCCCAATGGACAAGTATTCATGAGGATATGACTTGTTCGGACCTTCATCGGGACTTTGGAGCCCAAGGATGGATGCAGAACCCCACGTCTGGGGTAGGATCGTGATGACTTGATTGCACATTGAATAAAGGGGTCGTTGCCTTTGGAGGCACTCTAGTAGTCCTAGATGAAGAGTTATAATCTTCTCCCACCTGGACATTAGCTCTTGGAGGCCTTAGACGTCACCTACTATCCCATGAAGTCACTAGGGCTTGGGCGGGTTGATGAAGGAGGAATTGGCGTGGTGTTTTGGCACATGTGGGAATGATCCAAGGCCTTTGGAGGCCAAGTGCTACCTTATCTTTCTCATTGTTCCACATGGAATGTCGAATATCACCCTAGAAGGGCATAACGTCACCCTTTTTTAGGGTCATTTTGTTGAAATTGAATTTATTTTTAATTTTAATGAGAAAACTGAGAAGAAGGCTTAGATTTCTAAAAAGACACAACTTTTGGATATTAAGGCCAGGATTTCCCATATAAATATGGCTGGCCTAATTCTTTTTTGAATAATAACTTACCTCTCACAATAGGAAGGACTGAAATTTTCTCCCTAGAGGCACTATTAGCTAAAATTACTAAGGCATACCACTTGGAGACATTGTTATGGATGATTTTTGATGATTTTTTGGTGGAAATTTATGCAACTAAGTGTTTATTGCTTGATTATTCTTGGTGAAGTAAAATCTGAAATTTCTCTTCATGCTTTGAATGGTTATGGTATATTTTACTTATTCATATTTAAGATTATGAAATTGTTTTCTCTTAAACCCTAAGAGAGGAACATAAAGTGCTTCTTCCTCTCTCTAGTCTTTTCCACTTGTTAATTGTCAAAAGGATCTTGTCTAGATAGGCTTCTAAAGCCCTAAAGTGCTAGCACTTTAGAAGTTTGTTCTAGAACTTATTGTAAATATTTTTCAAGAATCTAAGGAGGGAAGGATTCACTAATGCCTAAGAGTGTTTTCACTCTAGTGAATTCATCTTTGAAGATTTGAATGCTTGAAGCCTTGAAGTGCCAACACCTCTAGCATTTGTTGCTTTGTCCTTTGATGACTATTATCATTTACTTCTCCAAGTTTTTCGTTTTTGTTGTAATTGACTCCATAATCCCAAAAGGCATTGATTTCTACTTGCTCTTGTTGAGGGATTGATCAAACAACTTTTTCATTCTCTTCTTTGAACCTTTTACTAACTAATTCTAACCCATGTTTAGCTTGAACTACTAATTTTGTGGTTGTTGTAGCAAATCACTGCTACAATCACCCTAACTGTTGCTAATTTTCTCCATAACGAACTCTAATAACTATCTAACTTACTCAGAAATCTGCTACAATAAGTGCTAAGTAATCTACATGATAAATGTTAAATTTCTATGGTCAATTATTGCAATTATGAGTGATAATTCTTCTCGATGTTAGAAAACATTATTTTATATTGTAAATTGTTTAATTTACTACAATTACATATCAACCAACATATACTTTACATTGTCTATTGTCTTTGATGTTTTACTATAATTTTGGTACTTGGAGTTACTATATATATGTTGTATTGTTCTTGTTCTGGGCATTTACACAAGCTACACTTATCTGCCTTAATTTCTCAAACATAGATATTGTTGAATTAGGTGACGAATGAGAGGGGGGTATTTCTTAACATAACCTTAGTCTACCCATCCCTTAGGCCACCGAGGATGCCTCCCTTGGGTTGGACCTTCATCCATCCCTAAAAGTGGGGATTTCTCACTAAGATGACAATGGTGAGATATCATGTTGTTATGTCAATTTCACTTCCTCATCTTGGGCTTTGGGACAAGTACAAATTACACAATAACAAGAAAAATTAGAGGCCAGCAAAATTTATGTCCTAATAAAATAATCCACTAAAAACTAAAAAAATAACCCACACAGAATACCCCACACCCTAATAGGGGAGCCATCAAAATGTTGAAGCAAATAAACAACTAAGAAAAAATTGAGAATATCACTCATAAATTAAACTATAAAATCGGGGAGCCATCAAAATGTTGAAGCAAATAAACAACTAAGCAAAAATTGAGAATATCGCTCACAAATTAAACAATAAAATCAAGAGGAAACACCTCCATTGTTACCCATATAAAAAGCCATAACATGATACATAGACCATTAATCATATTTTACACAATCAATTTTATTAATTATTCAATATAAATATTTATATATTTATAGAATTTTAGAATGTGGTCTCATTATGTATCTGATTGAAAACATGGAATGTACCTTTATCTTATTATTCCCTGCCCTTCGGGCTGGTAGGGACTATAGTAAACAGTTATGTGTGTTTCTATTAATCATGCATGAAAACCGATGTTTTAACCTAAAGTTTTGGCAAGTAGAAAAATTTCCGCAGCTGCATTTCATTTTTTACCCAAAGTTTTTGGTTTGAGCTCTTATTTGGCCTCATATCGAGGCAAAACTTAGAAAAACTCTCACATAGTTGGCAAATTTTTGAGAGAGTTTTGAGCTATAGGGATTAATGTTAGACCTTATGTCTAGTATTAGTTCCAGACATTAAATGTTTAGGTTTTTTTGGCATGTTTATTAGTCCCTCGCAAATGCATAGACATTAATTGTTATGCTCCACCAATGACACGTACCACTCCACCAATGACACTAGTCGATGTCAAACACCATGCTCGATGATACTTGTCTATGCTCCATGACACGACAATGGTTTTCTCCTTCTCCTTCCTAGAATAAATACCTTCTCCTCATCTCAATGGCCATTCATTTCTGGTTCCATAACTAGAAATATCCTCAGCGATCTATTTATAGTTAGGGTTCGGTTGATGGTTCACTGCGATCCCAGCAACACAAAAAGTCTACGTAAATCCTAGCAACATGAAGAGAAGTTGCGTTCCTCCCACCACCTCCCTACAACCTAGGACCTATGATTGATGAAGCCCAATCGATGGGAAAAGGAATTGACACATCGTGGTGATCGATCATTAGTCAAACACGTTAGAATGGAATCTCTGGAAGCCAAGAATGGGATTTCTGGATGGATGGCTCCATTGTTTAGTTTGTGCACCGAAAGAGGTACTCACTACATAATAGAATAAATACAATAGGTGATTTACTAGCTAACATTAGAGCTAGCAACACAATACTACGAGAATTGAACCAGCTACCAGTGGAAAGCAAAATGAGAGTACCTGATTTGAATGGAAAAATTGAGATCAATATCCAAAGAGGTATTGAAGGCATGAAGGAAGGCATCTAATGGAATATGATGGCACTGAAAGATGTGAAGTTGTGAGTGCTTCTCTGACAACGTCTGCACTAAAAGTAGTGTGTGTTGCTATGTGGATTCGACCTTCCCTTGAACTTGGACTGGCTTCTCATGCCATGGATCTGCCACCATGGTCTTCCTCAACTCCTAATCCTTTGTCACTCCTATTCCTTTGTCATAGTAGGTCATTTTTCTTCTTCTTTCCTTTCGCCTGATAAATCCTTTCGCTTGATAAATCCTGAACTACAACAAATCTACAGTGACTCAAAATTCTTTGTCAACCTTGATATTGTTTTGAGAAAGTCATTGTTTGTGGCATAACTTTCCCTACTTGCCACATCCTTTGAGTATTCAATAAGTTGTTTACCTATGTGTATTTGATGTATATATTTTTTCAATAGTGACAAACTCATAATGTTGCTAAGATAGCCAGTTTTTTAGAGTAAATAGAATTCAAACACTTTTGGGCCATGTAGGTCATGCATCCATGTGAGTACAGGAACATGCCTACATGAATGCAGGTAATCTCATCCCATTATGAAAATCCTATTTCGTGTACATTCAAATTAAAATCTCATTTCACTTTGCAACATTCAAATTAAAATCTATTTCAGTTTGCAAATATTATTCCCTGTACATTTGAATCAATATTAAATCTTATTCCATTATGTAAATCCTATTCCCTGTCAAAAATGCGTGGAAAAAAATATTACAGAAAGAGATGAGATCATTTTCTGGACACCTATGATAATTTTATCTAGTAATTTTATAAAAGATTAAAATGTTCATTACCAGCATGAAAATGAGCAAAGATGATGTGCATGCTATCATATAGGTGTTGTTCATATGCATTTTAGAGTTGGAATATTTCTTCGGTTTAGATGTCTTGCCACAGTGGAAAGCATGTCCCTCCAAGTTTCACCATGGACGGACCTACATAATACTTGGCTGACTGGTCGACTATAGACACATATCTGGTATTTTTTGAAGAGAACCTTTTATTGAAGACAACCCCAAACATGATAGTCCTTGGTATCTTATGTCCTGATTGATGAATTTATTATTCGACCAGTCTTCCAAAGTGAATAATATCCTCAATTCTTGTGTGCATTTAGTAACATGAGAGTGATAATTATGATGCACGTTTTGTTGAGCTAGTCACAAGAGAGTGATAATTTTGTAACATCCCCGGCCATCCACAAGCTTGGGCAATGCCACTACTCATCTCTGACTTAGCTGTGATACCAAACTGTAGCATCCCAAACCTCCACAGAGATCGGGCAATGCCACTACTGCATAATATTCACATATAAATATAATATGCATTAAATCAAATTAACACATTTTAACATACAGTTACTGTTACTATTCATATTTAAATAGAATTAACAGCAATTCATACATGCAACGAAACACATGATAACATTCCAACATTATGAATAACATAAAATTAAGCAGATAAATTATACTTATCTTTCAACTGGAATAACACCACCAACTACGTGAAAACCTTCCATGAACCTCCCATCCATAGACCACGTTTCTCATCACGCTCACCAGTGGGTCACCCCTGAGCTGGGACTAAGCTCCACCCAGAGCATGGGAATCCTAGACTAGGCTGAGATCACAGAAAACCTCACAAAGAAACCAAAAGGATTCTTTCCAGGAGCCTTCTTATGCCCACTACTCATGGACTCTCATTCCCCACATGCTTGTTCCAACCGGGAGTATACACCTTCACAAGCACATTCCATCGTTACTTCACCTCCCTCTCTGGATCTCGGCAATAGGTCGGATCAGAAATTCTCAAAGCTCTGTAGCTGGTGTTGGACTCTCTCTAGGAGAAAACCACTTCCCAGCAGACTCTCTAACCTGGAGAGAGCTGCTCATAGGCCTGACAACCTACCTCTTCTACCATGGGCCTGACAACCCGCTTCTTCAGCATACTCCTCAACTCATCTCCAGCCAAGTGAGAACAACAACAATGATTCAGCACTCATTCACACAGGGATGACAGTAGCAACCGGAAATTAGGTATGGACGTCCAAAAACGATAACCGTCCACACTAAGACACAGCATGGCTCAGTAAGAAACAACCAACGGCAGCAAGCCAACCTCAGTCGAGGAACTGCGTGGTCGAAATAGCCAAGCATTATGACACACGCATGGCATAGACATATACAGAATGCTCGAGCTTCATGGAATACATGACTCAGTCCGTCAGTTTTTCCACGGGTTCTCACTGGGTTCGTGACCAAGAAACAACGCAGAGGTCAATTGCAGAGGAAAAACGAGTTCAGACTTCGGATGGCCAAATGACCAGTGAACTCTTGCAGAGGTTGGAAGAATGACCACAAACACGGATGACTCATCATTTTTAACTGCATGCACCCATGTCGACACTTGTCTTCCTGGAGCTGCATGTGTTTCCTTTTGCACATGTTCCCTTTACAGGAACTTAGGACAACACTCAACATGTCCACCTTAGCCTTCAGGAAATAATAATAAACTATTATCCCCTTTATAGGTAATCCCCCTAGCTTAGCCCCTAGGCCCACACACTTAGCCTCCTCCCTTACCCAACCTTGCGGAAGCTTAGTCCCCCATCACTCTTTCTTCATGTTCGGTCTGCACACAGCGATGTTTATATTTTATTAATGATCTGCATAATTACATATACAAAATCAGGCTCTTGGGCTTTAACACTTAGGCTCTCCATCCTAATAAACACATAAGCCCACCAGCTTATATACACTTGGCTCACCAGCCTATAAACATGATTACAATTCATAATAAAATCGGGGCACTACCAGAGGATATTACAATTCCCTCCCCTTATTTTTTCATTGTCCTCGATGCAACTCTTTACACAGCATCAGCAAGATTTTCAAAATATTCAAAAATATGTAGGTATTATGCCCGCACAACATCCTCATGCTCCCATGTCACGTCCTCAGGACCGTACCAGGTCCATTGGACCTTTACAAGCCCTGTGGCTTGATTCCAGAGCTACTTACTTTTCCGATCCAATATGCACACTGGATGCACTTGCAAGACACCTTCTTGCTCCACCCGAATCACATTCCAATCGATTACATGATTATCATCAGGTATATATTTCTTAAGAAATGAAATATGAAACACATTATGTACAGTCATGGATGCAGGTAATGCAATCATATATGCAATGTATATATATGTATATACAGGTAATTCTAATAACATTATAACCTGTATACAAGATACACAACATACAATAAATAGAGAATTGTACTTATCTTTTGATTTGAGAAGGCCTTCCACCCATGAGTAGGGTTATGACTCCATCGAGCAATGGCTTCCCAAGATAGCCATGGTCCACAATCCATATCCACATGGTCTAGGCCAAGGTACCAAACCTCGGCACCACTCCAACCATTCAAACCTTAGCAGCACTCCAACCAATGGTCTTTCATTCCCCACATGCATGTCCCACCCCAAGAGTTTACACCTTCACTGTCACACAGTCCATCAACTGCTACACCTCCCTTACCTTGGGCTTCAGCAACATTTCGGCTCAGAAAGTCTCAGAGCATCGTGGCTCCCGGAGTTCCAACTGCCCTCAGAGATTTCCAATCAGCAGCTTCCCCGAGATACTCTTTGTAGTCAACATTCCAACTTTAATCCACATCATCTCATCTGCATCACCCACATGCAGTTATCATTAGAAAATATAAAAGAATTCATTTAGGAACTCCAATTAGTTCGAAAGGGAATTCAACTTTTATCCCCAAAACATGAAATTCTATTTCATAAATCATATTGGTCGTTACCAAATTAGGATTGAAACCTTCCTTGTGGTTTTCCACAAGCACCAAACTGCATATTATTTTCCTGCAAGGCTTCATCTTGCATACTGCCAACAATTGTCAATATTTCATGTACATCATAATTTAATTGCAATATGTACAGAACCATATGTAGCGAAATTAGAATTGTATGCACCTAGAAACTCAATCACCATTACCAAACAGCTTAACCAAATAGAATGACTCATCATTCTATGCATATGCATGTTCATAATTAATAACAGTCAGTTTATTATTTCAATTTTCTGAACATAAAATTGTTTGTAGTCTCTATTCCTGTGACTACCTGGCTTCCAACTTTCCTATTGCAATGTTTAACAGTTCCTGAAATGTTCTCAACTTCATGAGTTAGCAACATTTCAGCCATTAGTATAATTATTTCCATGCCAAAAACATATACCCTGCCCTTCGGGCTGGTAGGGACTATAGTAAACGGTTCTGTGTGTTTCTATTAATCATGCATGCAAACCAATGTTTTAACCTAAAGTTTTGGCAAGTAGATAAATTTCTGCAGCTGCATTTCATTTTTTACCCAAAGTTTTTGGTTTGAGCTCTTATTTGGCCTCATATCGAGGCAAAACTTAGAAAATTTGTCACATAGTTGGCAAAGTTTTGAGAGAGTTTTGAGCTATAGGGATTAATGCTAGACCTAATGTCTAGTATTAGTTCCAAACATTAAATGATTAGGTTTTTTTGGCATGTTTATTAGTCCCTCTCAAATGCATAGATGTTAATCGTTATGCTCCACCAATGACACAAGTCGATGTCAAACACCATGCTCGATGACACTGGTCTATTCTCCATGACACGAAAGTGGTTTTCTCCTTCTCCTTCCTAGAATAAATACAGTTTTCTCATCTCAGTAGCCATTCATTTTTGGTTCCATAACTAGAACTCTCCTCAGTGGCATGTTTATAGTTAGGGTTCAGTCGATGGTTCGTTGCGATCCGAACAACACAAAAAGTTTGTGTAAATCCTAGCAACATGAAGAGAAATTTTGTTTCTCCCTACAACCTTGGACTTGTGATTGATGAAGCCTAATCAATGGGAAAAGGAATTGACACATCACGGCGATGGATCATTAGTCAAACGTGTTAGAATGGAATCTTTGGAAGCCAAGAATGGGCTTTCTGGATGGATGGCTCCATTGGTTAGTTTGTGCACCGAAAGAGGTACTCACTACATAATAGAAGAAATACAATAGGCGATGTACTAGCTAACATTAGAGCTAGCAACACAATACTACAAGAATTGAACCAGCTACCAGTGGAAAGAAAAATGAGAGTACCTTATTTGAATGGCAGAATTGAGATCAATATCCAAAGAGATACTAAAGGCATGAAGGAAGGCATCTAATGGAATATAATGGCATTGAAATATGTGAAGCTGTGAATGCTTCTCTGACAATGTCTGCACTAAAAGTAGTGCGTGTTGCTATGTGGAGTCGACCTTCCCTTGAACTTGGACTGGCTTCTCATGCCATGGCTCTACCACCATGTTCTTCATCAACTCCTATTCCTTTGTCACTCCTATTCCTTTGTCATAGTAGGTCCTTTTTCTTCCTCTTTCATTTTGCCTGATAAATCCTTTCACTTGATAAATCCTAAACTACAACAAATCTACAGTGACTCAAAATTCTTTGTCAACCTTGATATTGTTTTGAGAAAGTCATTGTTTGTGGCGTAACTTTCCCTACTTTCCACACCCTTTGAGTATTCAATAAGTTGTTTACCTCTATGTAGTCGATGTATAGAGTTTTTCAATAGTGAAAAACTCATAATGTTGCTTAGATAGCCAATTTTTGAGAATAAATAGAATTCAAACACTTTTGGGCCATGTAGGTCATGCGTCCATGTGAGTACAGGAATGTGCCTACATGAATGCAGGTAATCTCATCCCATTATGAAAATCCTATTTCGTGTACATTCAAATTAAAATCTCATTTCATTTTGAAAATACTATTCCCTATACATTTGAATCAATATTAAATCTGATTCCATTATGTAAATCCTATTCCCTGTCAAAAATGTGTGGAAAAATATATTAAGGAAAGAGATGAGATCATTTTCTGGACATCTATGAGAATTTTATCTAGTAATTTTATAAAAGATTAAAATGTTCATTACCAGCATGAAAATGAGCAAAGATGATGTGCCTGCTATCGTATAGGATTTGTTCATATGCATTTTAGAGTTGGAATATTTCTTCAGTTTAGATCTCTTGCCACACTGGAAAGAATGTCCCTCCAATTTTCGCCATGGATGGACCTACGAAATACTTGGTTGACTGGCCGGCTACAGACACATATCTAGTATTTTTTGAAGAGAACCTTTTATTGAAGAAAACCCCAAACACGACAGTCCTTGGTATCTTATGTTCGGATTGATGAATTTATGATTCGACCAATTTTCCAAAGCGAATAATATCCTCAATTCTGGTGTGCATTTAGTCACATGAGAGTGATAATTTTGATGCACATTTGGTTGAGCTAGTCACATGAGAGTGATAATTTTGATGCACATTTGGTTGAGCTACTATGATCCGGTAGGGAATTTACCAGTGCATAGAATTCCCACACGGCCTCTACTCGACTGCAGCAAGACTCCCCACGTTTCTCTACCTCCATTTACATGTATTAAACTTATTTGTGGTAGTAAAAGATGTCAAGTGTGTTGCATGCAGATAAAGAAAACTCCAGTCTTCCATACAATAAAATAGTATTAAACTCCACTACTACTAACTGGTTTGATTGTGGCAAGTGTTGTTTTGGAATCATATCTAATAATTCAAAATTAGATTTCTAACTATTATTGTTTTTTTATTTTTAAAATGATCATTTCTATGTTTTAAACATTCAAAAACGGGTTTTATTTTTAGTTTAAAAAAATGTATATATGTTTATGTTGAGATAATATCCATATATTATTGGATTGCAAATCTGATTGCAAGGTGAACTCAATAGTAACAAGAAGGTAACACAATTGCAAGGCGAACTCAACAGTAACAAGAAGGTAACCTACGTAATATAGGAGCATATGCAACTCGTCTCTGTTAAGTTTGGGGACATGTAACAACTACTATGCACACTTACACGTGTAATATCCGAGATAACAAACACATAGTCTCATTCTCCTGTACTTGGAAATTCTTACTTCTTAAATTTCTTTAATGGCTTTAAGTAAACAAGTCCCTGCCTTCACGGACTCGTTGCCTTTGCAATTGACCTTTTATTAACTTTGTTTGTTATTTTTAGGTAGTTCAAAATTATCCATTGTCGGACTATGCACATGTCTTGAAATTTTTTATTATATTGGCCCACTAAATAATGTGAAGTGTAATGGATTGTTTTTCAAAGTTTTTTATTATATTGGCACACTAAATAATGTGAAGTGCGATGGATGGTTTTTCAAAGTTTTTGTGTTGATGTGATAGTTTTTATTAATATGGATTACGTTTCATGTTGATGTGATAGTTTTTATTATTATTTTATTAATATGGATTATGGTTGTCAAATCCATTTGGCTATGAACGGTGTTTTAATTTTTAAAATTAGTTTTCATTTATTTTTTAATTGATATATCACATTTTTATATAATATTAATATTATTAAAATTTCCTATATAATATTAATATTGTAGAAATATGTATATCCATGTGTAAGTATTTTTTCATTTCTACTTTAATATAATAATAATAATAATAATTTATTTTTAAGGTCACGGTGTATGAGACCCCCTTGTTTGTGGGACAAGGGATCCCCGGATTTGACTGGTAAAGTCTATGAAGGTATACATACCCTACCCCCTCTAGATTTGAACTTGTGACCTCTTAAAAGGAAACACATGTTCTTAACCATTAGGCTCATTAACCATTATATATATATATATATATATATATATATATATATATATATATATATCGATGTGTTTGTATTTTTTTATTTTTACTTTAACATTATGATGATGATGATAATGATAATGATTAATATCCAGTAAGATTGAATTGGTTTATTGAACCTTAAGAGGGTAAGTGATTATTTGTGATTCTTTAGAATTTTGTTTATGTGCTCGAAAATCATTAAGAGAAGCTTTCCAAGATCACCATACTTTTGTTGAGTTAAGAGGTTAGAGAGGTTGGTAGTGTGGCAAATATTTTGAAAATGAGATCTAATATGGGTATAGGTTGGACAATCTAAGAGAAAGTGTTTTTCATCTTCAACCTTCTTAGTGTCACAAAGGTGACACACTCTTTCATCCCATGGCATTTTAGGAATTGACCAACGCCTAGTTTCACTATGGAGCTCATGAGAATTTGTTCTTATCTTAGCAATGCTTATTTTTTTCTTTACACTTCGCAAAACAGATAGATAATTTTGATCTTCTAGATTAGGGTTGATTACATCCTTATAATACCACAATTTTATTTTTTCCTCTAACTCTTTATCACACCACAGTTTCTCCTTAAATTTTGATTTGATGGTTTTTTTAATAGTATATTTCTTCTGCAAAATGGTGTCTTCCATGATTCCCCAATAGTTTAGCCAAGACCGGGCATATTTATGTCATCCTCGTTTGAGTCGATGGTGGTTATGACTTGATTTTGAATCAATTTTAGGAATCCTCTTGTCTTCCATGTTGTTTAACTTGTTCTTATACATTAGGTATCTAGTCATAGCCATGCTCTCAATGGGGGAGAGGCTTATTTCTAAGAGGAGGATGGGATAGGGTGTATTGACTTTAATTTTGAGATTATAGGTTATAAAATTCTTTTGTATTTTCTCTATCTTTCTCCAGAATTCACGAGAGATACTACAGCCCCAGACTTCACATCCATAAAGAATAACAAGTGTAACAAGAGACTCAAAGAGGAGTTTATTTTTATCCCAACTCCAAAGATCAACTAATTTACAATTGTTTTCAAGCCCATAATAAGCTTTCCATCCCCAAATAGTCCTTTTCTCAGTGTTATAATTCCAATTGAGCTTGTGGTGAATATCAATTCCAAGATATTTGTATGAATTCACTTCCTCCAAGTTTTTGTTGTCATATACGAAGGTATCATAAGGGATATTATTGGATTTAATAATCATGACAGTAGTCTTATTAGTATTAACGGTCATACCCATATTGGAGCAAAACTCCTTGAGGATTCTTAGTTGGTTTTCAAGATCATGGGGACTCCTTGACATAAGAACGATATCATTGGCATAAAGAAGAATATTGATGACTATACCACTGAGAGTAGGGCCGACACAACCTACTTTTTCCAAGAAATATTCTAACTTGTCAGTGTATATGCCAAAAAGGGTAGGGGACAAGGGACAACCTTGCTTGACTCCAATATTGCAATTAATCTCTTTTGACCAGCCCTCAGTGTTTTTAAACTTAGCAATAATGTTCTCATACATCCTTATTGCAGCAACCCTCAACTCGAGAGGAACTTTTATCTCTTCCAACCTATTCCAAAGGTTTTTCCTAGGAGCCATGTCAAAAGATTTTCTAAAGTCAACAAAGCAACAAAAAAGATTGGTTTTAGTATTGTGGAACTCCTCTGCAATGATCCTAAAGGTAACAAGATGGTCCACAGTTGAATGATATCTCATAAACCCGACCTGGCCTTTATCTCTTTTACCGTGACTTTCTAGCCAAAGGCTAATCTTCTTTTCCAAAATAATTCCACAAAGTTTGGCTAAAATCGAGCTAATCATAATGGTCCTATAATTAGAGGGAATGTTTCTATCCCCATTTTTAAAAATAGGAACAATGAGGCTTTGTGTCCAGGGTTTAGGGAAGCCCTACTTGACTGGTAAATTGAAGAGCTTGTGTATGTGAGGGATAAGGATAAGGATTGGCCCTCCGATTTAAAAAAAAATCAACTTGGTAGCCTTCAATATCCTTAGCTTTCCCATTTGCAAGCCGCTTAACCCCGAAGTCTATGTCATCTAAAGAAAAAACTTCTTCCTTTGTAGGAACAATACGAATGGTGTACATCGCATTAGGGAACTTGTAAAGACTTTTAAGATAGGAATCTAAGTCCCTTAATGGAATCTATTTATTTTCTTTAGTATTTTGTTTTAGAATTTGAATATAATTTTAGTTTTATAATATTATTTTATATTTGTGAGTAAAACTATGTAACTTTCAAATGTTTAGTGAATGCCAATGAAGTTAAATAGTTAAAACTTTGAATTCTCAGTGTTAGGATTTATGTTTAAATGTTATGAAAGATATGGTGTGAATTAAAGCATAGAAAATGTAATTTATATTGTGTTAATGTAATATGAGATTATATTTTTAAAAATTAAATATAATATATTTTTATATATAATATTTTTAAATAAAATATATTTATATATAATTATTGTTGAAAATATATTATATTTTACAAATTATATTTATTATTAATTTTTGAAATTTATTTTGATGGTTTATTTTTATTACAAATTATTATATTATTATATAGTGCTATAACTCATCATTATCAATTTACTATACTTTAGTACATGTAATGTCCGGTCGATTGCACTCTTTACCATGTCAACCAATTAATCAAGTTTTTCACCTCCATTAACCATTCTTGACCATCCCATAAATATCATTGGAACCTTAAACCAATTCAACCAAGTTGAGTATGCCACTTGGTGATTCTCCATCGCCACCAAGAAGAAACATCATTCTCCATGACTAAACCAAGTTCACATTTTTGTTGTTGTGAGATTATATTCAGGGAGTCTTGTTTTTTCCTTTCCTGTGTCATAATTGAGGTTTAGTATTGGTTGGGGTCTCCCAAGTTTCTTTAGTCTAAGCCTTTGTTTCTTTGCACAATTATCCCTTGCAGTTTTAGCCTCTTCTCTTAGTTCAAAAAGGTCCCTTAAGCACTTCTAGAAACTGCGGGTGTTGGAACTGTCATTTTTTTTATAATGACGGAGGGTGAAGTAAACACCTTACTAAGCTTTGTGGAGGAGGATTTTTGGACTCAAGTGGGTCTGCTAACCAAGGCATCGGAACATCTCCCACCTCTTACAAGTCCCCACTTATCTGTCGGTTTACCTACCTCTCCTCTTTTCGATCACGAGTTTCATCATCCATCCGTAAAAACTCAGGATAATGAATGCATTGGTAAGCTCCCTAAGCCTCTTGCTTTTGATCAGAAAAGGAACTTCTCATACACTGCCTCTGCCCCCCAGGCCTCATTGTGTCCTAACCACGACCTCGGACCAAGACCTTATTCTTTCAAACCTTGGAAGCCTAATAAAACAAAGCGTCATTTTATATTAGGCTCAGACATTGGGCTTGAGGAAGTCTGTTCGATGGCATATTTTAATCTTGTAGGCAGATTCTCTTACCAGAAGTTAGTGAAGGTTTCATTAGCCCATTGGGTTGATGTTACTTGGAAGCCCCTTCTAGGCTACTCTCTAGAGATTATTTATCTCACTCAGGGATGGTTTGGATTTCAGTTTCACACTTCGGAGGCAGCATCTCTTATTCTGGATTCTAGGTGGTTGGTGGATGGAGGTAGTATCATGCTGAAATGATGGTGAGTCTCTTTTGACCCATCAAAGGAAAATTTTCAGTTTCATCATCTATGGGTCCTAATGTCGGGGTTACCACTACAATGGTGGAACAAGAAGGCACTAACGGGGATTGCCAATGGTTTGGGTCGTTTTCTTGTAGTGGATGAGAAGGCCCTCCAAGCTGGAGATAAACATTTGTGTCGGGTTTGTGGAAATAGACATTCATGCGAGACTTTCGAAAATGATCGAACTGGAATGGTGGGGGATGATTCAATCACAGACTCTTGATTATTTGTGGGTGTCATTCAGATGCATTGTTTATCGACATATGGGTCATCTCAGACATGATTGTCCTGGTTTTTTTCCTAATGGCTCTTCTTCTTCGGATTCCTCTCTTATGCGAGAACCTGCTAGAAATGATCCCCCGTAAGTTACATCGAGTTCTTGGAATGACACGTTTCCAAGGTTCTGATTCAGACGAGGCAGATAGGATTGGCAACAACCTCACGGGTAAGCTTAAATATTTATGTCCATCCCTTTATTTTTCCCTTACTTCGTGGGAACGTGAAACTCTGGACCACTCTCCCAATTGGAACACCCTTCCTCTACCTTCTGTTGATCAAGGAGTTACCTGTGCCAACTCCTCGGAGATGGATTCTTTACAGGATATGTCTCAGGGTAAACCTATTTTTCCGGGGGGAGACCAGTATTTGTCTCTTCCATCTCCTTCTTCATCTGAGCCTTTCCCTCCTCTAGTCTCGGCTACTATGCTTACGGGCTCTCCTGTATACACGAGACCTACCTTTTCATCTTTTGAGAAGGCGCAGATGATGGACCTCTCTACTCTTGTTTCTTTACATAAGGATCTTGGTCAACGTTCTCATCCGAAGGATCCCCCTGCCCTTCAACGTTTTGTGATTGATGAGTCTCTTACCCCCTCTCTGCAAAACTTTATTCGGCCTACGGGTTTACATGAGCTTGCAAGGGATGATGGGAGAATCACTGAGGTCTTGGAATCTCTGATTCCATCTTTACACGAGCTCCCAGAACATCAAGTTTTACTTACTTTTAACGGAAAATAAGTCATAAATTTTGCTCATCCAGAGGCCTCTTGTTCTCTTCCTTGTACAAAGAAAACCCACCTAACTGGAGGCGACAAGACTTTTGTTTGGTTTAAAGGATTGGGTTGCGAACTATCACCGATTAAAACTTGAAGTGCTCGAAAATAGGCGGAGGTATGTATTAAGGAGCAGGTACCTAACACTTCATCTAATTCTGAACTTGGGGCGCTTAGAGGAATTAATTCCCTAGCACGCCTTAAGTAATGATCTTGTTGTCCCTGAACATCAGGGGAGTGGGCAGCTCCCAAAAGCTTGCCTCGGTTCATCATCTATTTTTTCTTCATCTACCGGAGATTATTTTTCTACAAGAGACACTTGTAGATGAGGTTAAATCTCGCTCCTTCATCTCAAATCTAAACCTCGATTGGCATTCGGCCGCTGACAGTTCTTTAGGTAAATCGCGGGGCCTTCTACTTGCCTGGGATCCCAATAAATTTGTCTTGAACCCTTTTATTATTTGCAGGGGGATCCTGTTGACAGGATTCAACCATGAATTAAATAGGCAACTTACCTTTCTAAACGTCTACGACTCATGCACAAAACAGAGAAATTTTTGGCAAAAGATAAAAGAAAGCGATATTTTATCACAAGAAAATCTAATCATGGCAGGTGATTTCAACTTTACCTAGGAGGAAGGCGATATTTGGGGTTCTTCTAGGATTGCAGATCCTTTGGTGCCATTCTTAAAATCATTGTTCACAGAGGCGGGGTTATTGGATATCAAGTCGGAGATCCTAGTTCCAACTTGGCGAAACGGTGGAAAGTCGTCGAATTGCATTTTCAAACATTTAGACAGAGATTTCACCTCTGTTGAATTGTTGGGAAATATGACAAGATATCGTGCCTGGGTGGCGATGCCTTATCTGTCGGATCATGCTCCCATTCTCCTACAACTTGAAGGTGATTATCAGCAGAAAAGTTTTCCTTTCAAACTCAATCTGGGTTGGTTAAAAGAGGTTGAGTTTTCCCGTATTTTTGGGGATATCTGGAAGGATAGAAAGATTCTTTAGGAGCCAGGCCTTCAAAGACGTTTAGTGTGGAAACTCAAATGTTTTAAAATAAAAATTAATAATTGGTGCAGAAAAAATAAAAAATTGTTATCTCATAAACTGGAGGTCTTAGAGGAGGAGTTACAGTTTATGTATCATACTATTGCATCTGATTGGTAGAACACAAGTATTTCAAACTTGATAAAAACAAAGGAAAAGGAGAGGACATATCTACTAAAGGAGGAGGAATATACTTGGCATCAAAAAATCAGAGTGATCTAGCTAAAATCAGGGGACCGCATCACTAAGTTTTTTCACCATTATGCAAATGACCAAAAAAATCGTAAACGGGTATGGGATTTGCATACAGAGTCAGGTTTAAAACTTTCTGGTCAACGAGATTTAAAGGAGGGAGCAGTCGAATACTTTAAATAGTTGGGCACGACAGCAGGCATCCTAAACGAAGATCAAACCTCAGTCGCAAATCTTTATCCATTGATGGCTATGGACGTGGAATCGCAATCAATGGATCAGCCTTGCACGCTAGAAGACCTCAAGAAGATCTTAAAGGATTTTTCTTGTGATAAAATCCCAGGCCCGGATGGCTGGACAGTAGAATGTTAACTTTATTTTTTTGACTTGGTGGGCGAGGATCTTCTTGGCATGGTGGAGGAGTCAAGAAAAATTGGTGATGTAATTAAAGCCTTAAACATTACTTTCTTAGTTCTTATTCCAAAATCAATTAAGCCTTCAAATTTCGGCGACTTTCGACCGATCTCCCTTTGTAAGCTCTGCTATAAAATCATAGCTAAATTGTTGGCAAATAGATTGAGACCCATTTTATTAAAAGGATTGGCAGAAGAACAGTTGGGATTTCTCCATGCCAAGCAAATCATAGATGCAATAGGGACAGCTCAGGAAAGCCTCCACAGTATCAAACAAAAGAAACAACGGGCTTTGATTCTAAAGCTTGATTTAATGAAAGCCTATGATCTCATAAATTGGGATTTTCTGAGGTTGATTCTTATCAAGGTGGGTTTCAGCCTCGCTACTATTAGATGGATTATGAGTTGTGTCTCATCGGTTTCCTATGCAGTTATAATTAATGGTGAACCATCCGCTTTCTTCCAAATGGATAAGGGCCTCCAACAGGGCTTCCCTCTGTCACCCCTTCTATTTATCATGGTAATGGAAAGTCTAAGTCTTCTCATCAACAGGGAGAAAATTGTTGGTTCTTTGACGGGGATAACAGTGTCGAGAATCATCAAGATCCTCCATCTACTCTTTGTAGATGATATATTGATTATGTCAAGAGAAAATATTGATGAATGGGTAGTGATAGTATGCATTCTTAAAAAAATTCAAAATGCAACAGGTGTCCAGATTAATGAAGTAAAATCATTATTCCTTACGGCGGGATTGGATGATTATGATTTAGTGCCTTTCAAAGCCTTGTTTCCTTATCACTTTGAACCATTTGAGACGGGTTTCAAATACCTGGGTTTTTTTTTAAAACCAAATCGTTACATTTTCGAGGATTGGTCATGGTTAATTTGTAAGTTTGAAAAAAGAGTAGACCACTAGTGCAATCAGTGTCTTACCCTCGGAGGCCGATTTGTCTTGATTAAAGCCATTTTGATGGGTTTATCAGTCTACTGGATGTCTATGACAGCGATTCTGATTTCAATTCTTGGGAAACTTAGGAAAATCATTTTTTATTTTCTCTGGTTGGGATGTAAGGAGAAAACCCATCCACATCTTGTCAACTGGGAAAGCTTAGCAAAGCCCAAATCTACAGGAGGTTGGGGGATAAAACATTTGGCAAGTTTCAGTAAAGCGTTGATGGAGAAAACTCTATGGAGGGGTCTAACGACGGATGGGATTTGGAAAAAAATATTAAAAGATAAATACCTGCCATCCTTATCTATTTCTAATTGGTTTATAATGGAGAATAGTTGTTCGGAGGTTTTGTCTTCTGTTTGGAAAAATTTGCAAAAATCCAAGCCACTCTTGGACCATTGGCTTTGTTGGAAAGTGGGCAGCGGGACCTCTATTTAGGTAGGCAGAGATATTTTGATGGGACTTGGAAAGAGCTCAATTTTATCACCAGCACTATAGTCTGCCTTAAAACATAGGGAGATCCTCTTCTTATTTCAAGTTAGGAACTCTCCCATGACCTATCCTCTATCCACATACTGGAAATGTGCGACTGAGATGGCTCTAACGAGCGATCAAGCTACAGAATGGGAGTTGTATAGATAAGATCTAGTTAGCGTGGTTATTCTCCTTACTTCAACTAAGTATGAATTACGATGGGAGGGAGGTGATGGTACAGGTTTCCCAATGGAAAAAAAACCTATATAAGGCATTGGTAGATGTGCTTTGGGAACCAGTGATACAAGATTGGACATTTAAGCTATGGTCGTGGAATTTGACACTAAAAGTCAAGTTATTCTTCTAGCTACTGCTAAAAAACAAACTGTTGACCTGGGACGTTTTTTCAGGTCGTGGCTGGGAAGGTCTGAGATTTTGCATCTTATGTAGATGTAATCAAGAAACCAATAAGCATTTATTTATTACATGCCCTGTTACCCGTAAAATCTGGATACACTTGGAAGGTATGTTGAAGACAAAGCTGACTTGGGAAGGTCAATCGGTCGATGAATGCCTCTCCTTATTCGATGAAAAACATCATTATTCTATCATCTTTCCAGCGGTGGTTGTGGTGTATCTGGCTTGAACGGAACAGCCTTCTATTCGATTATGGATCGACTTTCCCTATGGTAGTAGCATCAAAGGTGATGTGGTTTTACACTGCTGAAAATAAGATACAGTTGTCATCCTCTATAAAAAAAGAACAGAATCCTTCCTTCACTACAAAACCATATGTGTTGGTTTGATCGCGCAACTGCAGGGGACGGAAAAAACAGTGGGGCAAGTGGAATTCTTCCAATTGCCCATAATCATTTTATCAAGTGGACTTTTAATTATGGTGTTGGCATAGACAATAGGGCGGAACTGTTGGGCGTTTGCACCACACTTCTTTTGGCGAAGCTTCTAAATATCCAGACTCTTGTTATCTTCGGAGACTCAAAGTTGGTGATCAACTGTTGTATTGGCAAGGGTAGTCTTCGTTCTTTAGCATTGGAGGGTTGGAGGCTCGAATTTAGGAGCTTCGTTGTCATTTTAATAGCATATCTTTCCACCATACTTACAGGGACTTTAACAAGGCTACAGACACACTCTCCAAAAAGGCGCTCTAGGATTGCTTGCATGCTGGAACGATTTTTTATACTCCGTGGGTGGACAACAGTCCTGGCTTAACAAAAACCATTCGTGTT
This sequence comes from Picea glauca, assembly GCA_000966675.3. Taxonomy (NCBI): domain Eukaryota; kingdom Viridiplantae; phylum Streptophyta; class Pinopsida; order Pinales; family Pinaceae; genus Picea; species Picea glauca. The sequence continues at coordinate 43,998 of JZKD02S2055739.1, read as the reverse complement.
TTTTGACATCTCTTTCTGGTCTCGGTCCTCCATTAAGAACTGCATGAAGTCTACATTGTTTTTCTTTGTACCATTTTTCGGCATTTGTTTTTTTAGTATCCTCATATGCTCGCAAGAGGGCATTTGATCAGATGTTTATCAAGTGATCGAGCTTCTGAACAGTTTGTATTGAACGGAAATGTTATTTTATATATCTAATATAAAGGGAAATTTCAATTACTGGAAAAAGAGATTATATTCAGGGGAGAAATCAAATATTCCAAGCTTAGAGTAACTTCTATTAAAGACTGATAAAAACATTATTGTGAATTTCTTTTTTACCTTAAATGGTGGAAGTCTAGTTAATCAACATTCCTTTTATTTTTTTATTGTTTTTTAATCTTTTGCACATTTTAGTAATGCTTCGTGGATTATTTTACTCATTCAATGTTTTATTATACATATAATATGTTTTGTGGATTATTTTATTCATTCAATGTGTTATCGCCGGAATTTCGTCTGCAAATGGTTACAAGAATCCAGCATCTTCAAAACACCCATTAGTTCACTCATGGACCAAAAATGCATTTCCAAAAGTTCCAAAACTATACAACCAGTTATAAAATCAGCATGCACTAAGACTACACATGGAGTGCACGCACATGTGCCATCTAGAAATGCAAGAAAAGCGCACATGCTCACGATGCATGATTGTGGATGCAAACAACTGCGCACCCCTCAGAACAACACATTTATGATATTGGTTGGCCTTACACCCGCTTCTATTTCAGCTTCCAAGTCGATTTGACACCCAAATCTCAGTTGAATCTGATTGGGGGGTTGGTTAAAGACCTAAGGGTGCCCTAAAGGGCCCCTTATTCACACTAAGAACTGGTTGTATAATGCATCAAAGCTATGATATAAAAGGAGGCCATGGGTGCACTCTTTTTTCAAGGAATTCATTTGTATTGTTATGTTGCTTATATTCTCTTGGAGAATCCTCTTTTCTCATCAAGAGTATACAAGCACCATTTCACTTAGCCATTCATATCACCTCTTGAGTGAATGTGCTTTGGATTCTCTTCACCATTTCATTCTAGTTTGTTACTTGTAAGAAGAGCTCAATATTTGGGGTTTCAAGAGCCCTCCCTTGGAGGAAGAGGGGACCCATAAGTCTCCCTTTCTCTTTGGTGTTTTATTTCCACAAATACAATCATTTCCATTGGTGGCATGAATTTTGTTTATTTCTTCTTCTAATGTCCTTATGCACTCTAGTTTAGTTTCTTTTATTGTTCTTAGCTTAGTCTTTTGTTTATATCATATGCTTGATGTTTCTAACTCTTGCATTCATTGTTTTCTTGCCTAGCTAACCCAACTGGGATTGTAAGTACCCTTATTTTTCTCATTTAGGTGACAAAAGGGGTGCAACAGCAGATGGGCCCATACATGCCCACATGCTACAAAGATAAGATAGTGTTGAAATTTACTTTCTTAGATTAAATCACTAGGGAATTTTAAAGGTTTTGTAATGGGCCCATACATGCCCACATGTGCACAATCTAGGATAGTTTTGAATCTTTCTTAGATTAAATCACACTAGGGAGTTAAAGGATTAGTAAGGACCCACATGTCCACATGCTAGTTTTTTTAGGAACTTTAAAATTATGCAAGGTTGTACCAATGGAATTTAGTTAATTAGGTAATAAAAACTTGTAAGGACCACACGAAGTCCACATGCAACAAGGTGACACCTAATTTATTAAAAAAATTGGCACACTTTCATTTGTTCACACACAAAGTCACTACTCACTCATATAGTTTTCATCTCGAAACATGGAGGTTGAAGTAAGTTTCCTCCAAAGGGATTCTGAAACACCCCACCCTTTTCTTGATGATTCTATCCACTCCCACTTAATTTCAACGAGATTGGCTCACACCCCCAATCTCTCAAACAACCACATCTAAAAAATTTCTAAAAACTCACTAAGTTTCCTCCACAGGAGGTGCCAAAAGAAATTTTTTAGTCTAGGTAGGATCTTGAGGATAGGCATCCAAATAACTCCTCGTTATCTGGTTCTCACACCTTCAAACAGTAGAAGTTGTCAAATAGGGAACTTTAAAATCCTCCAAGTCAAGTGTTCCTAACACCATAAGGCAGGGAGATACCCGTGAAGGGTCGAAGGCCAAGGTCTAGTTTTTATGTGCGTCCCCTCTTTAGGCACCCACTTCTTGGATGAGATCCAACCCGTGACCCATTTCTTAGGCCAAAAATCTAAATGTCGCACTTTGACCGAAGTACCTAGTGACCAAATTTTAGGACATCTACCCAGGTGGAAATTGTGGGTTGTAATTGCACCTTGATCATATTTTGTGTGGCTATTGGGAAATATCGCCAACTCTTTTGGGATATGCACCCTCTACCCCTCATTATAATTGATTACTTCATCCTTCACTAGTTCCTCTTCTGGTAGCTTCAAACCCCACTGTTGAGTGTTATTGGAAGGTCCAGTGCTATTTGAGAGGAAAGACATTACGTCTTTTTAGGACACGAGCATTTTTTTTTCTCTGTTCTCCCACGTGGACAAGAACCACCTACCCACATGTATGCTTCTTTATTAATTGATTTATGTATGATGTTCTTGTGATTACATGCGATTGTGAATTATATTGTGAAGGTCCAAAAATTATAAATGCTCTTGTTCATTTATCTTCTCTCATAACCATTAGCACACATCCACTTTGTTAGTTGAACATCATAGGGGACCCACAGAATCCTCGTCATTCTAGAGGTTTGCTAAATCTCCCTCCCATTCTAGGGCGAGTTTTTAGTCTTGCCAACTCGATGACTCCACCTTCTCACACCCCTGTGAGTGTTACTGTCTCAGGATCCACTTTGCTCGGTTTCACTTTACTTGGGTCCACTTCCCAAGATCAACCATCCACCCACTTTCATGTACAAGGAAGCGGGGGACACACTTCTTCCCCAGAAGGAAGTACAACCCCACTCAGCCCCCCTCATTGGTCAGGGACACCCATCGCTCACACCATGGCCAGAACAAACCCTCTTTCGGGGTCAGGCACACAAAACATTCCTACCATGGCTGGAACTAATATTCCACCACAACCCCAGATGCCCTACTTGGCTTCCCTCAACATATCGGATCTGACTAAACTCATTAATGATCCTATATTGCATGACCCCACATGGCCTGCAATGCCTACCAAACTACCTTCAGACATCCCCAAGTTTGAAGGAAAAGAAGGAGACAACCCAACCAACCATATCATGACCTTTCATTTATGGTTCTCCTCCAATAGCATTATGGACGACTCTGTCCGATTGAGACTATTTCAATGCACACTTACTGGCCCATTAGTCAAGTGGTATGTAGAAGAAAAATCTGGGTCCCATACGACCTTTGAATCTTTTGTCAAAGCATTTTTGACCTTCTTTCAACTCCCAATCCGTCATGACAATGGTCTCGAATTACTCTCAGAGTTTAAATAAACCTCCACTACACACATCGCCGACCACATTCATGAATGGCATCGACGATGTAGTCTATGCAAAGTAGAAGCCACCAAGCAACAATGCCTTCATTGGTTTCTCAAATCACTTGTTTCCCTCCTTGCCAAAGATGTGGCCCCCACCTTCCCCCAATCGGAAGAAGAAGGCATCAACAAGGCCCAATAGTTCGAACTCATTTATTCATAGTTAGGATATTTATATATAGTACTACCTGACGCCCCGAGACCCATGCCATTTGGCCAAGACAAACCTGGGATGTCTCACTCAGTGGATTGTTTGATTGTTACCACTACACACCACAATTCACACCCCCACAAACCACCTATGTATGGAACACCTCAATATCCACCAGCATATGGCAGACCCCCTTATTATCCTCCTCCCCCTTATCGACAACCATACCCCTTGACCTTTCCTCCACCCATTAGCGGACCACCGCTGGTATCCACAGTACACGCAGTGGCCCAACCAAGTTCTAGTACCCCCTCTACCTCTACTTACACCCTAAGCACTAATGAAAGCACTGTGCCTTCCTATACACCCTACGGATCATTACCACAGAATAATTCGTACTTCCCATTTCCTGGTCCTCCCCAACCCACTATTTCACCACAAGGACAACCACATGTTGGGGTTAATTTTGTTCAGCCCTCTCCTGTTCAACAATATCAAAATTTTGAACAACTAGATACGGCTAATCCATTCCATCAGTCAAACAATGCCAAAAATAAAGGAAAAAACCGAAACAATAATAATCCCGGACCAAGAGGAAACCAGAACCACCCCCAGCAGAACCAACCTGCAGGGGGCAACTAGAATCAGGGGAACCAGAACCCCCGAGGGGGCAATAAAAACAAACGCCAAGGGAAGAAAACCAACAATATTCGGACAAATTTCCCTTGCGCCCATTGTGGAGAGTATGGTCATTATACTTACCATTTCCCTCAAATTGTTGATTTTAAATGGATGAAAGAATCTGGAAATGGACCACGTCCCCCATTACTGCCTGCTCCCCAGCAGGCCCCACAACAATATGTGCAACAACAACCCCCAGCTATGTTACAAAACCCCATACCACACCAAGGGGTAATGAACACCCAACGGGAGATGCATCCGGCCCCACTATAGATGGGACAGTACGCCAACCCAGGCACTCCTACATATCGCACTATCCTCCTCACTAGTGAGGAAGAAGTCCTTCTACAAATGCGCAGTCGTCAATACAGCGCACCCTCTGACCCTACCCCCACTACCTCAGAAGCCATCCCAATCACAACTGGGCCACCTTTGATGATCCCTCACCCTAATACTGACACACCCCTCTGTATTCCTCACATCCCATTACGACAGAATGTCACCAACCCTCAGGCTAGGGCAGCCCACAATTATAGTCTGGTCAATGACTTGGCCCAATCCCCTGCTACCATGTCAATCTTAGAAGTTCTTCAAAAATATCTTAATCAACGGAATTCATTACTTTCCTCTTTGGGGGAAGTCGACCCTGTTGATACTCGACTCACACCTTCGATCTCGATACTGGGGAACCTCGTCTCCCCACTTTGGTCGCTTTCCAAATACCAGTTAAAATCCAGAACATCACAGTTCACCGCTGCATTATTGATGAAGGTGCATCCACATGCATCATGTCCAAAATCGTATGGCAGAAACTTGGCTCTCCTGAGCTCATACCATTCGCAATTACTCTAAGGGATTACAATGAACGACCCTCCTCTCTTGAGGGACTCTTCCAAAATGTCCTCGTTGAACTCGGGGGAAAAATTATCCTCATTGACATTGAAGTTATCGACGCTCTGCTCGACTACAACATCTTGTTCAGACATAGATACATGTATGCGATGAAGGTTGTGGCCTCTTCTGTGTTTCACACAATGATGTTCCCCCACAATGGAAGGATCATCACTATTGACCAAGTATCACATTACGAGCCCAACCCTTCCTCCAACATCGATAACATCTTACCTCTCTTTCACACTAAACCCGAGGCCTACCCACTCATTGAAATGGGTCCCGGAATTTTTAAGGACCCATCCTTGCTAGGGACATACTATGGAGCACCTCCGCTCATCCATCCCTCAACAAAAGTATGTGGCATCTCGTCCAATGGAACAGAAATTGAAGATACCCTTCCTCCCATAGAGACTTCATTACTATCTGGCGTCCCACTAGTCGCAGAGCTCCTTCCTCAGGAATCCCTTGCGAACTCCCAGTTACCCATGTTCCTGATTATACCCTCCCCCAGGGCCACATTCCATTTTGGGAGACAGTTCCCCAAGCCATCACCCAAATCCCCTTCTTTTACCCCCCACTGGGCATGCAAGCTTTCCAAGTAGACGCAAAGTTTACCCTTCCTAATATGGTGCTAACAATTCCAATCTGGTATCTACATCCACCTGAGATGGTCCCTCAACCATCCCTCCCTCCCCAAGAAGAAGGAATTCCGATGTAGATTCCAATACTTGCCCCCACCATCCCACCTACACCCCCACTCACTAGCACCCCTGATATAGCTAGGGGTAGACGGAATAAGAAAGAGCCTGCTGCTCTGCTTCCACCACAAGTTCAACCTCCTTGTGCACTATACGAGATAGATGGACACCCTACTAATAAGTGCCCATCTCTCCCCGAGATACGCAATTTAATTCAACTCCCACGAGCACTGATGCCACTCGTCACTTCTTCCAATACTACCACTGCGACCACTAACACAGGTAGCAAAGGGTTGTGGACCAAATTCACATGTGCCATCTGTACTGAGTATGGCCATTACACCCACCATTGCCCGGCATTACCTCAATTTTGGTAGACTCTAATGGTCGTTCACCAGATCTTCCAGCAAGAACCTCCTCCACTTGCATCATCTCACACGCATGTCATTGACATCCACTATGTCACGGCCTCAGTCAATGAACGTATGAGATGTCCTTGCTCTCTATGCGAATCAATTGATCATTTCACATATCAATGTCCTATGATCATTGAATACAGGCATCATCAACTGGGCTTTATTCAAAACCCTACACCCACCCCCCCAGCAAACCCAGTGCGTACCCCTACCCCATCACTTGATGTGGTTCATATCATCTCGCCGGAACCTGAGGCACTCCCTACTCCCCCATGGTTCCTGGATGATTTATATGAGGATTTTCCCCCAAATCCCCCCAATTCTCCAATCCATTTCCCCATGGAAATTCTATGCCCGACTACCATTTTCAACCCACAATATCTTGATATTTGGTTCATGTCGAGCGAACCATCGCAACCCCCTTGTGTCACCCTCCCTACCTCTTCACCACCCGAAGACAACTACGTGGTCACAGTCACCAATGTTGTTCCCCTGAATCCACTATATTCTCGACAGTTCCACTGTGATGAAGACATCCTAGAGGAATTAACTACCCCCGATTACCCATGGGATCTGCTCCATCACCAAGCACTCTTTCTCTCACAAGACACCTTTACGCCTCTTAGCCAAAACTCCATATACGCAATTGAAGCCAAAGATTTTATCCCATCAGGGCATATAGACTGGTTCAATCACCCTATCCCTGCCCTCAACACTTTTGAGGAAGGTAATATGGCCAACATTTCCCCCACTGTCAAAATTGATATTTCCATCAAACCTTACATCACAGAGGAAATCACCATCGGTGTTGCATGCTCTCCTGAAGAACTCATCACTTACAAATCTCTCTTCCAGGAATACCAGGACATTTTTGCCTGGTCATACACAGAGATGCCAAGCCTTGATCCCTCTATTGTCGAATATTGCATAGATACATGGCCTGATATTACCCCTGTACGACAAAAGCAATGTCCATTACACCCATCCAAAGCAGTAGCCATCAAAGTCAAGATTGAAAAATTACGCGCTGCAGGGTTCATATACGCCATCGCATATACATCATGGATCTCCAACCCTGTCCCAGTAAACAAAAAATAGGGCACTATCCATGTTTGTACGGATTTTCACGATCTCAATCACGCTTGCCCCAAAGACAATTTTCCAACACCCTTCATTGACCAAATTATCAATGATTGTGCTAACCACGAGGCTTTGTCCTTCATCGATGGCTTCTCTGGCTACAACCAAATTCAGATCCACCCAGCCGATCAATACAAAACTGCATTTACTACCCCTTGGGGTACCTTTGCATATCGTGTCATGCCTTTCGGCCTCAAGAACGCTGGAGCCACTTTCCAATGCGCCATGACATACATTTTTCATGATCTGGCTCAAATTATTCTCACCTACTTGGATGATCTCACCGCTCAATCCAAAAAATGCACTCAACACTTGAATGACTTACGCATTGTATTTCACAGGTGTCGTCAGTACAATAGTCGATTGAATCCCCTCAAGTGTGTATTCTGTGTCACCATTGGACGCCTCCTTGGGTTCATCGTCTCCCAACACGGCATCACAGTCGACCCCCTCAAGGTCCAAGCCATCACGGAAATTCCCCTACCATGGAATTTACGCCAACTGCAGAGCCTACAAGGCAGAGCTAACTTTTTATACTGCTTTATCCCCGATTACACCACTTGAGCACATGGTTTCCTTCTCCTCTTATGTCATGATATCCCATTCCAATGGGACGGACATGCCCAAAACGATTTTGATGATCTCAAAGCAACCCTCTCCAATGCCCCATTGATTAGTCCACCCGACTATAACCGCGACTATATCCTCTACTTATCGGCTTCAATCGTCTCTGTAGCAGGAGTTCTCTTCCAATTAGGGAATGATGACTAGGATCATTTCATTTATTATGTTAGTAAAAAACTTTCAGGGCCACCCTTGAAACACAATCACGAAGAGAAACTCGCCCTTGCAGTTGTTCTCGCAGTCCAGAAATTGTGCCATTACATCCTGCTTCGAACTACCAAATTCGTCGCAGATTCCAACCCAATGCACTACTTGCTCAGTCACCAATAAATTAATGGAAAATTTGCCTAATGTATCGTCATCCTTTAGGAATACGACCTTGAATTTTCCACACCCAAGAGAAAGAAATACCTCTTACTTGTCGAACTCATTACGTCATTTCCTTATGATACTACCAGTACCCCCATCAATACCGACTTCCCCAACGAACATCTCTTTTACATACCCTCGGATGATCCTTGGTACAGTGATATCCTCGTCTACCTCCAAACACAGAAGTTTGGAAACCACCTTTTCAGGGATGATCGTCGACGTATTCAGCTACCTCCTTATCGGCGATATATTATATCGGTGAGGGGTCGACACCATACTTTGTTGATGTTTGACCACTGACGAAGCCTATCGAGTCTTGAATGACTACCACAGTTGTGCATACGGTGGCCACCTATCATGGATGTCTACTGCATAGAAAATCATTCGAGCAGGCTATTTTTGGCCACATTGTTTCACGACTACATCCATGCCATGAAACGATGTGACAAATGGTAGTTATATGCCAACAAAGCCAGAGCACCACCTGCTCTTCTCCACCTAGTCATTACTATAGACCCCTTTTGCAAATGGGGCATAGACTTCATGACTAGCAACCCTCCATCTAGCAATGGACACAAATACATCGTCGTCACAATCGATTACTTTACCAAATGGGTTGAATCCATGGCCACCTTTAACAACACCGCTGACACTGCAGCGCGTTTTTTCTTTAACCACGTCATCTCCTACTTTGGATTCCCCCTACAGTTAGTCTCTGATCACAGGAAACACTTAGAGAATGAAATTTTTATCGAACTCTCCTCCAGGTTAGGCTTCTCCCACGAGTTCACCTCCCCATACTACCCTCAGTCCAATGGACAAGTAGAGGCGGTCAACAAGATCCTCAAGACCATGTTGCAACGCACAGTAAACAAACATAATACCAATTGGCACCTTATGTTGTTTTCCACACTGTGGGCTTATCGCACGGCATTTAAAACTACCACTGGTTTCACACCATTTCATCTAGTCCATGGGGTCGAGGCCACTCTCCCCATCGAATGTGAAATCCCCACATTACGCGTCGTTATTGATCTTTTACCCGACACTGCTCCAATGGAGCAGCGTTTGCTGAATTTAGAGTCATTGGATGAAGATCGTTGGTCTTCATTATAGCACAATGAGGCAGCTAAAAAATGATTGAAGGCCACCTTTGATCGCCATGTCAACCTTTGATCATTCAGTGACGGCGACCTCGTCCTTACTTACGATATCGCTCACAATACCCTCGGCCATGGAAAATTCGAGTCACTATGGCATGGACCTTACATCATCCAACATTTCCTCACTAAATGCGCCTACATTATGGCCTCTCCCGAGGGCCACCCTCTCAAAGAACCCATCAACGGGTTGTACTTAAAGAAATTTTATGCCTAAACGTAGCCATTCTACACTAGGCTCTTTTTTTTTTCATTTTCGTACGCTTTTTTTTAGAGATTTTTTAGTCTTCTTTTTTCATGCCTTGGGTCTAATCCACCATTTTTTTATTGACAGATGCCTCCTCCATCGGCCTACCACATCAGTTACGCAAACAGAGCTAGCCGACGGACACAAAATCTCGCTTCGACCACTTGGGCCCTCTATTCTACCTCACATGAACTGCTCCACTCCAGCGGCATATGTTTGGGATCAACAACCAACAACCAAGCCGAATACACCATTGTCCTTAGCCTCCTAGCCGAGGCCAGTCATCATCGTATCCGTCACCTTAGCATCTTACTCGATTCTCAACTCATTGTCCTTCAGCTCAACAATGTGTACCATGTTCGTGATCCTTGCCTCTTCCGCAAATACCTACAAGTTAGACTTTTATCTCGACATTTTGATTCCATCACATTCTCACATATTCCACAACAATTCAATCAAATAGAAAATAACATGGCTAACCTAGTGTTAGATTGGCATTTATCACATCAAGATACTATTACACATACATCAACCATCAACAATCTGTCACAGCATATAAATTAGACATCATCAACAAAAACATTAACAAATGTGAACATCACAAAGATCCCAAAATGTATATCCATATATATATATATATATATATATATATATATATATATATATATATATATATATCGGTCAATGTGCCATCAATGTTTACAAAACAATAATACATATACAAACATTTGTAAGTCGGTGAACCACCTCACCGCTATAGATACAAAACTAGTGTTACCACACCAAATAGGCTCGCAGGCCTATATACATACCAAAATAAAAAAATACATATATAAAGACACTCATGGTGCCATGAGAGCACCACCACCTGGACCTCTCTCAGGAGGAGGTACCCCACCAGCCATCGGCCCCTCAGATCCTGGGGGAAACCAACCAGTCATCCCTGCCCCCACTATAGCGGCTCTACGGATCAAGGTCTGTGACTCCGCCAGAAGACCAATACACTACTCCAGGTACGCATGCTTACATTCACACGTTATTGACTAATTGTTATATGTTCTTTATCTTCAGATATTGGTCACGTCGGGTATTCGGTTTCATGTGTGCAGGTACTTGGCCATCATACATCAGCACTACCCCTTCAAGTATATACTCAACACTGGCATGTAATATTTCTCTCTGAATCTCAATTGCATCTCCAGTCACACCCTCTGACATTTACCTTTAGGGTCCTTATATCCGACTCTGCAATATTGTCACCTCCGCTGCATTTTGGTACTATCACCCGGTAGCACTCTCCCCCACATGAGTTGTCCCATTCATAGTCCCCCTTGGCACTTTGACACTCATGTTGTTTTCACTCTTTAGGGATGGGAGTCCTGATAGTCTTACACATCGTCGAGAATCAGCCACATACTCCTTCTCCTCATCTTGCTAGCTGGCCCACGGGACTCCCAGGTTACTTTATCATGGTTCTATTTCGACTACACCCCCACAGTATCATTAACCATCCATTTCATCCACAATCAATTCGCCCATCCACATATTACCCTCCATTCATTTACCTTATACAGAAACCCACCTATGGGGCCCCCACCCTCCACCCATTCTCCAAGAAACTTGCGCCCTCACATGCCAAGCCATATTGCACTAGGGCACCCATTTCTGTATCTGCACACTCATCCCAAATTATTCTTTATTCATTTGGTAATTGTACAAAGCCTTTTGTTCCAGCATTTACATAGCTTTTTGTCGTCACCTTTGGCGACCTTCTTCTTCTGGCAAAGCAACCCATGTAGCCCTTGGTTGGGGCATCCATTATCTTCTACTCATGTTGACATCACCCATAAACCCCGAGTATATCACCATCCATGTACCCCTGATCTCTGAGTTTGTCGACTTTGTCACGCCTCTGGCATAATTTACCCCATGCCTAATCGTCACCCTGACGCTAGGTCAGTTTTCACGGTTGCTGCCACACCCCCTTTATCCCCAACCAAGGGCAATCTCGAGTCTCACCACTTCCTGACTTCGTCCATGTTACTCATTAGTTCTTGATCTTACCCGGTGGATTTCATGAAGCCCTCCGCTTCTCGGTGCCGCGTCTCCCTTTCTGTCGACATCAGCACAGTTTCCAAACAGACGACAGTATCTTGACTCTCATTACCTTCACAATGAGGAGTCTCGGACGGCATAGTGAGTACCATCATTGTTCTTTGTTGTCGTTGACCCACACGAGATTCGACTTCAACACTTTATCATGTTGCGGTGGGTCTTACTTTGCAACTATTGCAGTTGTTTTTATATTTTCTAGACCTCTGAAATTTGATAGGCCATCAATGCATGCGTGCCATCGACACTTCTTAGAGGTGTCATCACCTATTTTCAGAGTATGTTCACCATCAGAATTGTTCTATGCCTTTATCAAACCGCCCCTGAGGGCATTGCAGTTATCTACATCAACACACAACTTCAGTTACTGTATAACACCCTTTTTTTTTAGTTACATGACATGAGCATGGGGCATGCCCGCCTCGTTTGTGCACAGTTTTATTTTTTACACCTTGCACACAGATTGGGTCATACAGGTTCCCCTCTCCCTCAAATGGGTCACTCTTGACACTCCCCACACCACTCTTTCTTACACAAACACTCTCAGTAGAAGAAACATTGATGTACTTCGGCTATACGTATGCTCCTAACCTCATACATCAGGGGGCATCTGTTATCACCGGAATTTCATCCACAAATGGTTACAAAAATCCAGCATCTTCAAAACACCCATTAGTTCACTCATGGACCAAAAATGCATTTCCAAAAAGTCCAAAACTATACAACTAGTTATAAAATCAGCATGTGTTAAGACTACACAGGGAGCGCACGCACATACGCCATCCAGAAACGCAAGAAAAGTGCACATGTGCACGATGCGCGACTGTGGACGCAAACAACCGCGCACCCCTCAGAACGGTGCATTTATGATATTGGTTGGCCTTCCACCCACTTCTGGTTCAACTTCCAAGTCAATTTGACACCCAAATCTCAGTTGAATCTAATTGGGGGGCTGGTCAAAGACCTAAGGGTGCCCTAAAGGGCCCCTTGTTCACACTAAGAACTAGTTGTATAATGCCTCAAAGCTATGCTATAAAAGGAGGCCATGGGTGCACTATTTTTTCAAGGAATTCATTTGTATTGTTATGTTGCTTATATTCTCTTGGAGAATCCTCTTTTATCATCAAGAGTATACAAGCACCATTTCACTTAGCCATTCATATCACCTCTTGAGTGAATGTGTTTTGGATTCTCTTCATCATTTCATTCTAGTTTGTTACTTGTAAGAAGAGCTCAATATTTGGGGGTTCAAGAGCCCTCCCTTGGAGGAAGAGGGGACCCATAAGTCTCCCTTTCTCTTTGGTGTTTTCTTTCCACTAATACAATCCTTTCCATTGGTGGCATGAATTTTGTGTATTTCTTGTTCTAATGTCCTTATGCACTTTAGTTTAGTTTATTTTATTGTTCTTAGCTTAGTCTTTTGTTTATATCATATGTTTGATGTTTCTAACTCTTGCATTCACTGTTGTCTTGCCTAGCTAACCCAACTGGGCTTGTAAGCACCCTTATTTTGCTCATTTAGGTGACAAAAGGAGTGCAACACAATGTTTTATTATATAGATATATATATAGAGATATTTAAGGTAAAATTTCAATTGTTTTAATTTAAATTGTTAAGAGGAGAAGTTGTTTTTTTTTCACCCATGTTCAATTTTTTTATTTGACATGTTTGTTTTTTATGGTATATGTTTGTTTTTTGTGGGTAGATTGGGGTTGTCAAGTACCAATAATCTTATTCTCGTTTAAGTGTTCGAGGGTGGGAAGAGATGTTCCAAATATTTATTTAGTCCAATGGGCCAACTTGATCTATTGAGTGCTTTAAGCTTCATGTCAAAAGTCTTGGGGTCAATTCCCTGGGTTGGTTTCCTCCATTGTTTGGCTCACTCGATGTCCCTCCAAGGTCACGAGCCATAATCAATGTCAATAGGTTTACATTAGGTACCATTTGCAAAGTGTAGGGAAGTGCTTGTTGGTTTCCTTGCGAGGTTTTCATTGGAAAAAAGAGTTATAATTTCATGGTAAACCTCGTGGGGAAACCCAATGGTGTTTCCCCTCATTCGCGGATGGTATCCTTAGTAAACCAATCAGCATAGACTAGTGCACCTAACTTAGGGGGATTCAAATAGGGCACCTATCAACAAAGAAAATAGCCAAATACCCAACAACATTGGCAACAATCTTTTGAGCTAACCCATTGAGATACACAAACATACAAACAATGGAGCTCATATGTGAATTTGAGCATTTGTGCTAAACACATGTGTGTGTGTGTGTTTTCCAAGGAAAAACACAGAAAACCCTGTGAATACTTTCCCACATTTTGTGAATGACATTAAGGGTAAATGTGGTCATTATATAACATGTATATTTGACCACAATAGATCTAAGTAGATTCGACCTAGTGATTGTCTTGACACCATTACAACTTTGTCATAACAAATTAAATCACTTAAACTAACTCATATAAACACAAACACATACACATGCTCAAATTAATAAATAAACAAACTCAATCTTTTTTTTCAAAAAAAAAAAATATATATATATATATATATATATATTTCAAATTTAATAAAAAATTTACCAAAAATTATAATTCCACATAAATAATTAAAAACTTTAAACTTAAAAAAATTAACCTATTTTAAAACATCCAATCAATAAAATTTAAAAAACTAAATAAATTAAAATGAAACTCTACCTAACCATACTAATTACCTAACAATACTAACTTCAGAAATTAAATTTGTTTATTCACTCATTCATATAATTTTAACACGTGCACTGCATATAGGTCGCATTCTCCAAATTATACACGTGGAATCTACCTTTACCCAGCTTCTTCCCCACATGTCCTTAAAAATGAGGCGGCGTTCACATTGCTATTTTAGTTAATTGAAAATTGTACCCGTCCTTCGAAATAGTTCATTGCCTTAAACGGATAGATACCATGATCTGCACATGCATAGATGTGGTTGCCACTTGTATTATTATTTTGGGATCATAAAGGGCTTTTCAGATTTTTGTGTTGTTGCCATCATTCCGATATTAAAATAGTCGATAGTGTGTTCAGTGTCAGGTATTTTTAATTTATGTTATATTTTAATCTTAAGATAGTCTATAATACAGTGGTATATTTTAATGTTGAGATTTTATTTATTTTTAAAAAGATTATCGAATACTTTTCATATTCATGTATTCATGGTAATTGTAATAATTTTGTGGGTAAGATGAGTACATTTCATTTAAAAGGATTTCAATAATATATTTATTAATAACATAAATTTATCTATTAACTAATTAAATTTAAATTTATTTATTAACTCATTCATATATAATTTTAACACGTGCACTACATATAATTCGCATTCTCCAAATTATACACGTGGAATCTACCTTTACCCAGCTTCTTCCCCACATGTCCTTAAAAATGAGGCGGCATTCACATTGCTATTTTAGTTAATTGAAAATTGTACCCGTCCATTGTTTTAAACGGATAGATAGCATATGCATAGATGTCGCTGCCACTTGTATTATTGTTAGAGACATGGAAGTAGTATACAGTAATGAGTTAGCATTAACTTTCAGTGTTAGATATTTTTAATTTATATTATATTTTAATATTAAGATAATCTATAATATAATAGTATATTTTAATGTTTAAGTTTTATTTATTTTTAAAATATTATGAAATACTTTCTATATTCATGTTTTCATGGTAATTGTAATAATTTTGTGGATATAAATTATTATATTTTATTTAAAGGATTTGAATCAGATATTTATTAATATATAATTAATTAAATATACAATAATGATAAAAATTAATTTAACTAAACTTCTTAAATTTAAATTCTCTTTTACATAAATTTAACTTGATTTATATTAAAATTGAAGTTGAAATTTCAAATCTTTTACATTTGGGTATAGATTCGCAACATAAACATTGAATTATACTATTTTAAAACATAACTAAATTTCAAAAAAATAAGTCATAAATTTTATAAAAACAACATAAAATTGAAGTTGAAATTTCAAATCTTTTACATTTAGGTATAGATTCGCAACATTAACATTGAATTATACTATTTTAAAACATAACTAAATTTCAAAAAAATAAGTCATAAATTTTATAAAAACAACATAAATTATATTATAAAACTTACCATTCTTCATTCATATGTGTGGTTCTCATCCTCAAATAAATAGTTTTTACTTTGATTAATTAGTTTCTTCCTATGTAATTTATACCTTAATAAGAAACATTCACATTGTGTGTTATGAACAATTCCTTAAAAAGAAAAACATTGTGTAGTTTTTATTAATTTTATCTTAAACATTTATTTACATCAACCAAACCTTACTTCTTATCTTCAATTTTTTTTTTAAGTAGATAGAGATCATATATTCATCTCACATAAATGATACTCTCCTCCATTCCCTTTATTAGAGATTCGTGTTTTTTTTCTTTCTTTACTTTAAAGAAATTCGTGTTTTCTTTTTCTTTCTTTACTTCATATTCATGTGCTTACTTAAAACTTCAAAATAAACCTTAAATTTAAAATATATATTGTTTTTGTTAAAATTTATATTATTTTATTTTGAAAAAAATAATATATTTTTTATTTAGAAATAATATCATATTTAACAATTTTTACCATTTTTCTCATTTCAAAATTTTGTGAAGAATCAACCTCTTTCTCTTTTTACATATAATTTATTCATGTTTCGTATTAAATCCTCATGAAGGACATTGAGGACAAGAACACCCCAAACTTATTTCAAAATTTTTACAAAGAATCAAATTCCTTCTCTTTTGCACATACAAACCATTCATTTCCCATATTGACCCCAAGCTACCCCATGTTGTCTATGGCTCAATGCTCTCCTCTTGAGTGTCAAATGTTCCTCTTCCAATGCAATGTGTTCTCCAAGCAAGCAACCTCCTCTATGTGGCCAAGCTATCTGAAGATCTCCAATTCCCTAAGGAAGATTATCATGCGAGCACCTAGCTAAGGTCAAGCAACCACTAAGTAAGCCATCTCCAAAGTGCAAATCCATCATGGACCATTCGGGGGTTAATCATACACCATGTACCCTAAATCTCATGAAGCACCCCCCAACATGGTGTAAACACTTTCGTTGTAACCTTAAAAGCTAACACATAACTCCCTCTAATCAAACAAAAGTGTTTACAATTGCCAAAAAGTATATAACAATACAAGATTACAACACAATATGCATTCGATATTGTTGAAAATGCACCTATACCTTAGAAACTATGATTATTTCCCTCTCTTTCGGATTTATTTCAACGCCTCAATTTCTATAGATCATCATAGGCAAATACGCCATGTCATCATCAATCACATTTGATGTTGGATCAACTATGTCAACTAACATGATAATCAATTCTACTAATTGACCTAATCACCCAACTTTATTAATAATGTCTCAAATAATATATCGATATCATTTGGACTTCTAACCAATTTGACCAAGCCAAGTTTGACACTCCATGATTCTTTATCATGAACAAAAAAACGCATTTCTTAATAATCCAATTATGGGATAAAAATTGGAGGACAACTTAAACATATTACTTTTTTTAAGTTATGGGTGTCAAAACATGAATAAAAATGAAGAAAATAATAAAAAGATGCACACAAAGATAATTAGAGCATAACATTGTTTGTATAACCAAGTAATTGTTATATACAATGTTGTGTGGTAGAGTTATCAAGAGAAACAAAGGACACTATGAATTTGAATTGTTCTTGGATTGGACAAAACATAAATGAATGTATGGAGTCATGGATTCAGAACAAAGCTACTTCAAAAAAACTCCCCATTTTGTTGAGTTGGTTCCTATGGAAGGAACGAAATAAAGTTTGTTTTGAAGGGAAGGCACCCTCAACAGGGACAATTGTCTACAGGACTTTAAGTATGCTAAGTAATCATCAAACAGAGTTTAAATCGCAGGCCTTAAGATTGAGCCCCATTCTCCGTTTAAACGGTTTCACTTTGGCATTTTTCGATGGGGCATCAATTGTCGGGGGAACAAATTGTGGGGCAGGGGGATCATTGAAAAGATTAAATGCTCCGGATGTTAGATGGATATTCAATTGCAGGGAAGGTTCTAATACAAAAGATGAATTAGTTGGAGTGTGGGTTGCTTTAGCCATTGCGAAACTCCTGGATATTCACCATATTCAGATTTTGGGGGATTCCAAAGTGGTTGTTGATTGGTTGGAACAAAAAGGAAATCTACAAGCTACCAATATTGAAGGCTGGAGGTGAAGGATTCGGGACCTGGCGACATCTTTCCAAGGCACCAGCTTTCAACATATCTTCAGGGAATCAAATGAGGAGGCTGACAAATTATCAAAGAAAGCACTCTTGGCGCCTAGAGGAAGATTAATCTACTTCAACTAGGATGGAGCAAATGAGGGCCCACCATAGTATTTAAAAATTTTCTAATAGTCTTTCTCCTTTTGTTTGTGAGTTGAGATTTTAAAATCCTTTATTTGGGCGCTGTGATATATCTTATTTATTATTAGTTCTAGGTTGGAACTTCGCCCAGTTTGTTTAGCATTTGTTACTGCCATTTGGAAGTAGAGATATGGATTCTGGAGAGTGAAGAGAGGCTTTTTAGACTGAAAGAACTAGCTACTTTGAGCTCTGATCTGTCGATGTAAAAAAAAATATTCCTAATATAATTTTGTGCGAATTTTCTCCTGAAAAAAAAAAAAAGGACAACTAATTATTTTATGCTCTATCTATGCCTTTAATTCATACATAGTATACATAAGAATAAATTTCAATTACGCTGAAGGTAATTCGATTACCAAATTGTTGATGCAACGTATTATAATGGTCTTGGCAACAGTAACCATTCTCGGTTAGAAGAAAGTGCATGGGATGAAAAGTGTGTGTGTAGAGTTTAGGCACGCATAAGGAGTTGTGGCATGCATGCAAGCGTTGGAAATTGGCATGCAAAAGTAGGACTTGGTGTGCATGGTGTTATTTAAGCCAAATATTATTGTGGATCTAGGGCACTGCCCCAAACCTTGTAAGAGCAATTAGGACCAAGTGTGGTTTGTTGGTTTGGTTTGATGAGGTTGACATGGGATATGGGTCTTAACACATGTGAAGCTATGCATCAAATCCTTGTAGTTGTATTCAAATCACTCACCTCTAAATCAAACCCATGTTATCTTATTGTGTGTTTATTTTTTCCCTTGGAGATTTTATTTGAGAGATTAATTAAGCATCATAGACTTCAATAACCTTTGTTAAAGGCCAACATAATCTTATCACCAATTTATTTTCGACTCGAAATGCTAAAACTGCAATGAACATTCATACTTGTGACCACTCAATGGTATTTACAATGTCACGAGTAGTTGTATCACTCGTAACTTTTTCCAAGGAAAGCCTCATGAGAAAACCCAAGGGATGCTTCCCCATATTCGTAAATGGCATCCTTATAAAATCTGTCAGCATACACTTGTGCACCTAACCTAAGAGGATTTGAACCAACCACCTGCAGGCACAAAACTAGACAAATTCCCATCAATATTGGAAACAACCTGTTGAGATAATGGCTTGGGATTTATATCACTCATATTATTTATTACTATAGAATACTTTTATTATCTTATATGGATTTTCTCCCTTTCTCCTATTTTGATTGTATATTTTATTGTTAACCAACACCTTGTTCATAACAAAGAGATTAAATGTAATAACCCAATTTTAATCCTTGATTTAGTATTGTGTATGTACATCATGGAAAGTTTGGCGATGACAAAAAAATTTCACCTTGGGTGGGAATGAAATTTTGAAACCTACAACTCCTTGGAGCTTGCCACTAATGGTGTTGCGGTTTCCTAGGTGACTTGGTTTCTATATCTGTGGTGTTTTTCTTACTGGTCGACGCTTACTGTCTCTCTTTTTGTCGATGGTCGACTTCTAGTTTTTAGTGATGTTTTTTTGGAGAAATATCAGGTAGGTGGCCCTTGTTTCCTTTCCTCCTTGTTTGGCGGGGCCTATTTGGCTCTTCTGGAGGTTCGGAAGTTCTTTTAATACTTTGTCATTTCCATCTTGGATTTGACAGTGTTTTTAATTCACCTTGTCCTCCTCTACGGACTGCCATTACTGCCATTACTCTGATTCCTCTTCTTATTGGACCCATGGCTTAGTTTGGTTTTCACTCCTGAGGTGCTTTAACTTTGGATTCTAGGTGGCGA
>JZKD02S2055739.1:10330-23710 GCA_000966675.3 Picea glauca | reverse complement strand
GATGATTACTACTATTTCAAGAATTTAACTTTGAAGTAATAGTCAAGCCAGGAAAACTGAATGTAAGACCTGACCACCTATCAAGAGTCACAAATGGAGAAGAACCTACGAATTTAGAAGACAACTTTCCAGATGCCCAGTTATTCTCACTCCATATTGCTGATGAATACTTCACAGATATCATTCAGTACTTAAGCACAGGTACTGTGCCACAAGAATATAATACCGCACAGAATAAAAACTTGGTAGTTCGGGCCGTCGATTATCAACTGATTGCAAGACACTTATACAAAATGGGAAGAGATAACATCTTGCGCAAATACATGTTAGAAGACGAAAGACCAAGTTAGAAGATGAAATACCAAGGGTGTTAGCAGAAGCCCATGAGGGTATCACAGGAGGCCATTACGCAGGCAAATCTACCACGCATAAGATATTGTGCACAAGACTATGGTGGTCGATGATTCACTGAGACTCGAAGGAGTACTATCAAAGATGCGATGTCTGTCAAAGGGTCAATAAACCCAACCGAAGGAATGAGATGCCATTATGAGCACAAGTAACATTATAGGTGTTTGATAAGTGGGAAATATACTTTGTGGGACCAATCAACCCACCAAAAAAAATAACAGGAGCAAGGTACATTATCATCACAACGAAGTACCTAACAAGATGGGCGGAAGCCGCACCAGCGAAGGATTGCAGCGTATAAAAAACAACACACCTTTTGTTTCAAAAAGTAATCACTAGATTTGGATGCCCAAGACTTTTGATGAGAAACCAAGGAACACACTTTATAAACAACACCATCAGTGCTATGACTGAAGAGTTTGAATTCCATCATCAGAAGAGCACACCATATCACCCACAGACAAATGGAACATCAGAAGCATTCAACAAAATTCTGCAGAACGTGCTGACAAAGATCTGTAACATCAATAGGGATGACTGGGACCTCAAAGTACTAGAAATATTATGGGCCTACAGGATTACATGCAAAACTTTGTCAAGGCACACACCATTTAAACTTGTCTATGGCCAAGAGGCAATGGTGCCATTAGAATTCCTAGTACCAAAATTGTGCGTAACAACAATTACACAAATGAAAGAACGATGCACAGTATAGGAGAGGCTAAACCAGATAATGACCATGGAGGAAGATTGAATCTTAGCAGGATTCCACCAACAAGTTCAGAAAGAAAAGGAAAAATCTTGGCATGATAGACACATCAAGAAGAAAAATTTCAAGGAAAGCGATTTAGTACCGATGTATGAAAACAAATCGTTTCAACACCCAGGCAAGCTCAGGATGCATTGGTTAGGAACATATGAAGTAAAATATGTCACAAATGGAGGATCTTTACAGTTGAAAGGATTATCAGGTGCATAACTTAAAGGTATGATCAACGAGAGCCGACTGAAGCTATACAAGGACAACCGACCACCCACCATGCAGTAAAAAAAGAAAAAATGTTAAACAGTACCAGCAGAGGCAAAGTGTGCCAAAAGAGCACATACACTTAGGAATACAAACTTAGCAAGGAGAAGGAAAATGACCACGTACAAAGGAAAACAAGCGGGAACCAAAAAGATGACAAAAGCAGTACAAAAAGATAGAGTCATGCAGAATTAAAGGACGTAAAGGACCGATGGGACACCACTTTAATCACACCAACTAGAGACAACAAGGCAAAGTAATGACAAGCATGAAAGAACCAGAGGTGCATTGAACCCACAATTAATGAAGAGTCCTTGACAATCTTCATGCGAAGCCCATACAACACACAGACAAGGGAACAAAAAGTCCATTTGCAAAAGGAGAGAAGACATAGAGTGATAGAGGTTAAGAAACAAAGAGATGAGTTCACAGAGGTCATAGAGACCATCCAAAATAAACAAACGTTTGATAGTCACCACCATGGCACCACATATACAAGTAGAAGCAAGCCAGAGTGGTAGACCAACAAGAGTTAAAACCAGGTCACGAGTACAGTTGGAAGAAAGTGAACAACAACCATCGGAGACCGTCAATGTTGACAAAATCCCATCTCCAGACACAACGCCGATGAACCCTACACCTATAGTGGAAGAAACCCAACAACCAACATCAGATGGCACAAACATAGATAGACTAGAAGAGGTATAGGAGCAATAGAACCAGAATGAAAAAACCCTGAAGGAGATGCATCCAGAGAACATTGAAGCATCTCTGAAAGTCAATGGAACGATGATGAATCAGGAAGCAAAAATCCAGATAGATGAGTCGCAAACCACCATATCAGACCACCCACCGAAAGGAATGGTAGAGGATGTCACAGGTTGGCCAAAATAGTACGCTGAAACACAACTGAGAGCTGCAGGAACCTCAAGCCAGCCACCACTGTCGAAGAAAGACAAGCAACAGGTACCTAGGTCACCTCGCAAGCAACCAATCACAAAAATTGTTCTACCATGTATACCAGATGGGCTACGAGTGGAATTTGACTTGTTGGGTCATATTGACAAGCTAAAATACTCAGACCACGATGTAGCACACGCAAACAAGTTTCCAAAAGTCACAAAGAGAGTGTACATGGAGACAGTGGGTGTAAATTCAGTTGGGGAACCGACGGATCAGCCACTCCGTTGGGAAACAGGATTGGACAAAACAAGAATTGTAGGTCTGTTGGATCTACCACATTTTGGCAGAGGTCAGTACATAGGTGCATGCGTGAAACAACTATTAGCAGTCACACATGGTGGAGACATCTGGTTGGATAAGCTCGCCTCGATAGATGTAGATCTTATTGCAAACATAATAGGATTGTCATCCCGGGGCATGGATCCAGCGCAGTTTCTAGACAACAAAACTAGGGAGAAATCCCTAGCAGAAGAAATGAAGAAGAAGTATGGCACTGACAGGGGGACACGAGGAATTATTCTCAAGAGGATCAATGATGTTGCCACACAAATGGGCGCAAAAATATTAGCTTGTAAGATGTTGAGAAAATGCCACAGAGAGGAAGTTCCAGTTGGGGTTGTCACAGTTGCAGCCTAATGCACCGAGGGCACCATATCTCTTGACTTATTCCTGGACGACTGGAAGGATGCACAAGATCTAGGAACAAAATTTGACTATTCATGGCTAATCATGTTAATAGCCTTTATGGGATGGAGAGAACCAAGGTATGTAACTTTTAGTACTAGACCCAAGCTGAACCAGGGAGCGAGATACTTACTGTTGAAAGCCACGTCGGATGCTAAGCACAAAAGGATGAACGGGTCCATATTTGAAGGATACCTACGTGAGCCGCAGGAAGACATCTCCAACATGTGGAGGATCACACCACAGGCTGTCACACGGTATCGAGACATCACCAAATTCAAGGCCACACGCCACACAATGTGGATACAGGCACATAATGATCTCGATAAAGAGTGGATAAAAATGCATTATTGTATCACAGAGGGTGAGATCGACATGGTCATCAATGAATGGGACGATGAGTGGAAGATTCCAGTCCTCACCTGGGACTTGCCAGAAAGAACGACAGAAGAAGAGGCAGGGCAGGGATAAATACATCCTCAAAAAATCCAAGTGCCTAAGAAACGAGGGATGGGCCAGACAAAAAAAACACAGATAATCGAAGGCACAACGAAGATGGGGACCTAGAAGGGGAAAAAGGAGAATACACAACTGACCAAAGAACAACAGAAACAGGCTAAGGCAATGCAGGGGATTGCCCCAAGTCCCAACTCACAGAAACCAGGTGGGAATACGAGACCAACTACACATATAGGAGGAGCATGAAAGAAAAATAAGGCCCAAATAACACCGCCAGAATATACAATCACGGACAACGATGGATAAATGATAGCCCGAATGGTCCAGGATTGTCTAGCCGAGGATTTTGACAATGTTGTGCACCACAGGGACATGATTCAAGAAGAGCTAATAGACACGAGGAAGTTCCTAAAGAAAATCGGGGAAGTACATACAATAGGTAGCAGTAGGGGAACAAAACCATCAACACCACAGACAAAAGAAAGAGTGGATGAAGAAGAACAAGATCCAGTCCATACAATACTGCAGTTGAACACAACATTCCAAATCACACCCAGTATGCTGCGTATGGACGAGATCATGGGGCAGACACCCCTAAAATACTTAGCTCAAATCCAACTAGTGTTCACATAGATTCCATCCAAGGAACTACACAAGTTGCAGGTTAGCGTAAACCACGAGGTATAGTCTCGTGCACCTAAAAAATTAGTTGAATTGCAACAGGAAATAGAGAAGCGGGATGCACTGGAAATAGTCTATGAGAAGGCTAAGTTAAATACCTAAGAGGAAAAGGAGCGCAGGAAAGGATTGGAGAAAAATGTGGCAGAAACTTATGAGAAGATTCCAAAGGCCACACAGGGGGAGGAAATCATAGCAGCAGAACAGATTGATCTGATTGCGCAGACAATTGATCATTAACAGAAGGAGATCGAGAATCTCCGAGAAAAACTCACACCCACTACTCCACCGGCAGTGAAGGAGAAAAGGAAGCAGGAAGAAATAGCATAGATACAGGAGATAGAACAACAGGTCCGCATAGCAGCCGACTTGTTTGATCAAGCAACACAACTTTGGACAAAGTTAGAAGAGCATCAGGAGGTCCAAAGGTGGGACAAGGAAGAAGAAAGGATCAACGTAGCGATCCAAGACCTCAAGCAAAGGCAAAATACAATGGCTGTCACATAGTGCTTCAAAGGGGCACATGACATGAAGAAACTACATGCATAACTCACCACTATGCAAACACATAAACAAGAGTGATAGGCTCAAATGGAACCACTGCAAGAGAGAGTAGAAGAAGTCTTGGCACAAGTAGAGGAAGCCAAGACACAAATAACAAAAACTTAGGTAGAATGTGTAGAATTAGTAGTGACAAAGTTGCAGTCCAGATAGTGGACACACTCAAGGAGAATACTTCATAGGYGCAGACACAGGAAACATAACTCAAGGAAAAGTTCTAGGYGATCACCAAGGAGATCGAGGAAGCACACAAAGGTTAGGTGGCTCAGGACGAGGCACATGTCAGTGTTGGCGGCCTATTGGAGGCAGRCCAAMGCGAGAAGAAAGACAAKTTTGGGAAGAAAGYGTGCACAAGGAAAGCGACAGCTAGAAGGAAGCACAACATGCRTGCATTCAAGGAAGACATAAYGATGGTAGGGTTAGGGTTTTAGTAATTAATTGTAAAGGCCGAARAGCCAGAAAAYGTATAAATATAAATACTTAGKTATCATAGAGRGGTCAKGTTTTTTTTGTAAGGATAGAAATACGATAGAGATAAGTTGTTATTGTAGAAAGAGCTGTTGTAGTGAACCACTATGTGATATTTTGTTGTATGATCTATTTTGTATAAGCTGTTGAGCTAGAGAGGACTAAGGAGGGTATATCTTGAGGGTTAGATTGCAGGTTGGGGAGCCTCGTGCAATCTAGTCCACCTCATATAGATCTTACCCAACTATGAAGGTTTGTAAGGCGCACGATGATGTAAATGTGGAATTTCTATAATAAAAGTGTTGAGAGCCAAATATTTTTGGAAGTAGCCTAGGAGGGGGTGAACCACAGTAACATATGTGTTATGTGATGAATGTATGCATATATTTGTTGTCTTCAGTAGTTATTGTTATGCTTAATGAATGAGTTTTTATATTTCCTGCTTATTTAGTCAATAACAATACATTGCATTTACTAGTTATAAGTAATGGTTCAATATATAGTTCCCATATATCGCACTCAATCCTAGGCTGTAAACACCTAAGTCTTACATCCACCCATTAAATCTATCTCGGGTGAGACTATGCAACGCATTCTATGTGTTGTGTTTCCTTCTGGTTTACCAGGAGGGCCGATAGTTTTAGAGGCTTTGTTGGAAACCCGAACAAACATGAACCCTGGGTCAATACAAACTCAGACGAAATAAAATAGTAAGTAAGATAGTAAACCAACAGAACCCTGATATAAATTTTCCCATTTTCCCAACATGGGTTTATAGTGGGAAGGGAAATTTATCCTAGGGAGAAATTATTAATATACCGCTAGCTAGACCTATTTGGAGAATCATGTGCAGTCGAGAAATAGATGTTGAGTTGTCTCGAAATTATTTTCACATAACACACAAAAAAATGGGCCTTGGAATCCTCTTTTGAGCAGATTTTCTTCAGTAAGGGTCTTCCCATGAGTGAGGATCCAACAAAACATATTTATTTTTGGGATCCCATCCGTGCTCCAGATGTTATTCCACCAAGATTATTTAGGCATGATACTATTACGAAGAAGCAATTCTCGACAACCTTCCTTTACATAATATCCCTTTACTCCCCATCCTTGACTGTCTTGAACTTGAATATGAATTGGACCTGCCCATTTGAGAGCCTGCAAGAAAGCACAAACCTGGTTGGAGAGGGGAGGAGGGTAATCCTCAATGGACCAACCAGACCAATCCCCATTTGAGCTCCAAAATGAAATATCAAACATATTTCTCTTTTGATGCTCCATCATCCAGTGCTTAAGACTATCAAAGGAAGGATCCGATCCTAAAGTGGGAGACCCAAGGATCGAATCCTTCCAAATATCAATCAATATCTCATTCCTAGGGATCCAAAAAAGGGAGTTTTTCAAAAGAGGAAGAGAGGCTTTGAGCAACTTCCATGTGGGGGAACCAGGATGCCTAGATGGAGAAACATCTAGATATCTTTTCCTCTCACCCAAGAAATACTTTTTCAACAAAGCATATTTCCACCATTGTTTTTTCCCTGTTACTAGTCACCATAAAATCTTGGATCCCATAGCTAAATTTACCATTTTTGGGTCTCTCACTCCTAATCCACCATGATATTTAGACGATTTGACCAACTGCCAGTTTACCAGATGAAACTGTTTTGAGTTAGCTTTCCCTCCTTGCCAAAGAAATTTTTGTATGTACTGTTCCAAGGCCTTCTTGATTCCCATGGGGGCCAACAAAGAGGAAAATTGAAAAAGCTGATGAATTATTTTATTATTATTCAATGTTTTGTTACAATTTAAATTTTTTGGCATATAATCATCCACAATGTACATTGTTCCAGTAGAAAATTGCTCAATATATTAATATATGTTGTTCTCAATATACAATCATGTCAAGCTGATATATCCAACCTCCAAATAGAAATGAACTGTGATCAACAAGTATCACCAAAATACAGACTCAAAAAATACATTGAAATAAGTACAACCCACTCAAAAAGAAACATAGTGTGTACAATACTAGGACTAGAGTCTCCACCAGCTATCAAAATACAGTTTACATAGGTCTAGCATGGATAAATACCAAAAAACACAGAGATAAAGTATCAAGACTGATATAAACAAAAAAGTAAACAGGTCCATAGACTAAGACCATCATGGATAGAGATGTAAAGAAAGTGGGGGGGCCTCATCGCCATCTTGTTATTTACTATAGTGTATCCTTCCTTTCAAAACCTATAAAGCTAGCTTTGATAGAGCATCTGCCTCCATATTCTCTTCCCTGTATATATGGTCAAACTTGATATCAATGAAGAGGGCATTGAGTTCTCTGATCTTTGTATTCCAACCCAGGAGAGTGGTTACTTGTAAACTACATAGGTGGTTTATCCAATCTATGACAATCTTTGAATCCCCGAGGACATGTAAACAAACTAAATTTAATCGGAGTGCTAAAGTTAAAGAAGTCCAAACCCCAATAATTTTTTCCCTGGTGTTGGTTCCCTGGCCACAATTTAAGGTCGATTTGTAGGATGTCTTTCCTATAGTCTTTATGACACCCTCTTCCCTACAAAGTGTACCATTAATTTGCGTCGTTCCATCGAACCAACAAGTATTTTCCAATATAATGACTGGCATCTTCTTTATCCTGTTATGTGTCACTGATTTTAACTGACAACTGGATGGCTTCATCATCGCTCTGATTTGGATACAAACCCTCAAAGTTGAGGGTGTACAACTATCAAATATACATCTGTTTATTTCCAGCGACAAATACCAACAAACAATAATTGGTAAAGTTTTGTAAGATTTCTCCACCTTTATCCAGTCTTCGAAATAGTTGATTAATGAATTACCTCCCCAGTTAGTAGCAAGATTATAATCAATATGTAAATTTTTCCACAGTTTTAAAGTGAAAGGACAGTCAATGAAAAGATGCGAGATGGATTCCTCATCCCTATAACAAAGTGAACAAATGCTCAGACCATACCAACCTTTTTTTTGTAAAGAGTCCCAAGTGAGGATTTTACAATCCAAAACTAACCAAAATAAGAGTTTTATTTTGAAAGCCAAGTCCCAGGTCCATAACTGTCTTCTCCAAGTTGCGATCTGTTGAGGCCAAAGTTTTAGAGCTAAGACATTGTAGAAATTATTTTCCGAGATAAGTCTCGACTGGTCACCACCTATCCACAATAACATATCTTACCCAGATCGTAGTTGTACACCCGAATAGATAAGTTCCCTTATATAGATTTTCCATTCAAATGCTAGAATTCCAGTAAGTCCCAAGTCCTCACTAGACCTCCACTGATCGCTAATATAACCCTATGATGACTGAGCCTTCGCTTGGTACAAATAGCGGATATTTTGTAATTTTAAGTCCAAGATAAGCTCCTGGGAGAGAATAACTACGTTACTAATGCCTAGAATTTTATCCAGCCTAATGAGTATAGAAGATCCATTTCCGGGCATCCAGCTCAACCAATGGGTAATGAGTGGAAACGAATTCATAAGGTTTTTATAAAAATGAGAGGCCAAAGGTAGAATAGCCTGAGCATATCTAAGTCAAGTAGCCACAGATAAGTAAGGGAGATATTTGTCTTTAACCACCCTATGCCAGATTCCGTCCTTCATTAGGACTCTCGACAAAGAGTTGGATGCTAACACGCAATTGAAAATAAAAAGATTCCTGAGACCCCAACCTCCCAAAGGTTTCAGTTTTGTAATGTGTACCTAGCTTCAGAGATGTATGCCATGATCTTTACAACCCCCCATCCAAAGAAAGTCAAAAATCAATTTACAAATCTTTGTGAGAACCGCAACATGGACCGCCGCAAGATCCATCCAAAATACCGATTGCATTTCCAAAACAACCTTTGTTAAGATGCAATGACCTCCCAAGGTTAATCAATGGTTACACCAATGCTTTATTCAACTTTCAAACTTTACAAGTATCCATCTCCAGTCTTCAAAATAGGTTTTATCATCTTTAAGAAAATATCCCAAATATTTAAATCCTAGTGCCAAGTCCATGAAATTGTATGCAAATAATTCCTTAAATATCACCAAGTTAGCATCCTCGAGCCCCACATAATGGAAAGTATATTTATTATGGTTAATTATTAGGCCCGAAGTGCTACAGAATTGATCCAGGATGTTCTTAACCAATTTCCATTCTGCAGCAGTTTCCTTTGTCAATGATGAGCACATCATCAACAAATATAAGATGTAGAATTTTAACAACTCTAGAAACCTTTACCCCGGTTAGATTCCCCGCCTCTTGGACATGTTTCAATAAGATATTAAGACTTTCCATGATTAGGATATACAATAATGGCGAGAGAGGACAACCTTTTTGAAGGCCACGTTCACTGTTGAAGAAAGCCGAGGTATCCCCATTTATCAGCACCACAAAAGATGCACTAGTCACACAACTCATGATCCATGAAATAGAAGAAACACTAAAACCCGTTTGTACAAGAATTAAATGGAGGGAATCCCAACTAACATAGTCATAATCCTATTTTAGATCCAAGTTTAATAACATATCTTTTTGTTTTGTTTTGTTTTGATGCTGTGGATACATTCGTGTGTCGTCCCAACGACATCCAAAATCTGTCTACCCTTCAAGAAACCCAGTTGTTCAGCTGACAAAGCCCTTGAGAGAATAGGTTTGATTCTATTTGTGATCACTTTGGAGATCATTTTATAACAAAGAGTACAAAGTGCAATGGGTCTATAATCCCCAAAAGTCTAAGGAGATTTTTCCTTAGGAATCAGAGCCAAGAAAGTTGAATTTAAGGATTTTTGAATCCTTCCTCTATTTCTGGAATAAAGGAGTAAAAAACTCCAACAGTCCAGTCGTCCAGGCCCAGACTTTTGTCTTTGGCAAAAAGACTTAAAATATCCCAAATCTCCTGCTTAATAACAACTATGTCTAAAAGAACATTATCTTCAAAAGTGACAAATCGTTGGAAGAGTCTAACTAAATTTACTTGATCCAAAGGTGCCATGGGACCATCTGCAATATATAGCTTCTTGAAAAATCTAGTAGCCTCTCCTTTAGTCTCCTCCTGGCCTCTGAAGGTCTAACTAGTATCATCATCTATCTCCGAGATATGCTTCTGGTTTCTTCTGGCACTAGAAACTTTGTGGAAAAATTAAGTGTTACGATCACCACTTTTTAGCCAAGTAGCACGACTCTTTTGGCGCCAGTATTCCTCTTCAAATTTTATTATATCATTTTGCTCAGATTCTAAATATTTCAAATGAGAATATAAAGCGGTGTCCAACCCTTCTCTAGACAGTCCCGAGTATCCCTTGTTGAAAAGTCAACAAGAAACATGTATCTAATTTACTTTTCCCTTAATTAAATTAGACAATAAATATTAATCTATTATCTCATTCATAACTGAGTGATTTGGAATTGTAACAGAATTATAAGTGTAGTTAAGTGAGTTAATATCAGTTGTACTAGTTGTAACTAAACATGCACTAGTGAGAGTTCAGTTAATCAGTGAACTCATATGAAACTGAAGATTTGCCGCGGTTAACTACATGCATGTCAGTTCCATTGGAGATCCAGTTGAGATAACAGGTGAAAGGGACAGTTTAGCTATCAGTTGTGATTTGTTCACACATGCAGTGAATATGCTTATGAGCATGTGCAAATGAGGCAATTGTATTCATTCGATTCATTGAGAGAATTCAGATTGCAGAGATTGTGCAGAGGAGGCAGGCTGTCTGGACACGGAAATTGGCGCATGTATTTGCTAATTTGTGTATGACAGTGTGAGACAATTGTATTGTACTGAGAACTCTTGGATTAGAGTTTTGTATGAGATTATTTCATGATTCATGATATACATAATATATGATAGTGGGGTTTTTATCTTTACGCTTTCCCGGTAAAACTTTTGTGTTGTGCGTTATTGATATTTCACTTTGTGCATTGTGGTTGTGATCGTGGTTTAATTTCTTCCACAATAATAATAGTAGAAGCGATTCTGTATTTAACAAGTGGCGGAAATTGTTAGATCAGGAGAATCGCATGAATACATTAATTTGTATCGAAATTTCTACATCCCCGACTAATATCTTCCTCCATTGATTCCAACTTACGAAGCTTTTCGCACCGGCTATGCCTCGCCCATGCCTTGATTCGAGACTTTAAATTTTTTATACTTCTTCCAAAATCAATTCAAAATCCGTCTTCGCCAGCCAAGTTGGATTTAACTTAAACAAATAGACCACCTGTACTTGAGTGAAATCAAATTGTGAAATCACTATTGCGTGATCGGAAATGAAAGGGATCTCGACCCATGAATGATGTTTCCCAACCTCCAACAATAGACTTTCCGCAACTAGAGAATGATCCAACCTTTTAGCAATTCCTGTGCCCCCAACTCTACCATTCCTCCAAGTAGGTACCAAAGTATCCAAAGCCAAATTGACCAATGAGTGATTGATCCAGGTGGATATCGGTGGCCACCCACCTTTTCTAACTGGCTCAAAACAATTTTCTAGCAATTTTGACAATTTACTATTTTTAGCAGTTTTAACTTTCGGGGCCATTTTGAGGGCCTAAATGAAGGTTTTTTTTTTGGATTGATCTTCTTAATGATATCTAAATTCATGATTGAGCCCTCAAAATTATTCTCCTCGAAAATTCCTTTCCAACGGGCTATCATATGCCTAAAACAGAGATCATATGCAAAAGTTACAACCTTGGGAAGTTGATTACTAACTTACCCAAACGAGGCCCACATGACTTTTGGCGCTTCATCTTCTAGGGTTGGGTTTTTGGATGTCTAGGATTTTTGGCATTCTGGTTTATTGCAAAAAGGACTTCAGAGCTTCATTGTAATCATCTTCTTGCGAATGAGCGCATCTATCACATCTCTTCTCAGAGATACACTACTACCATTCCAACAAGCTTGTTTCCGCGACATTTCACAGTTTCATCTTATTTCCTTATTGAATAGAAAACCATTTTTACTGTATCTTTGTTATTTTTTGTTAATCACCTGTTAATAATATGTATTCATTTTGTTCTTTTCATAAAATCCGGATTAGTGGTATCAGAGCAGGCTGCTCTTGATCGTTTTTCAATGCATGTCCCCGACGAGGTCCGAGTATAGAAAGTTGGGCCTCAAGCTTGTCTCTCTTGAAGAAAATCGTTCTCGCATGCCCAAGAAACCATCCATGGCGGAAGAAAATAAAAACGATGGAGCAAATGATCCTATAAGTCTTTTTCTTGAGCAAGCTCTCACGTGACAGAGGGACAAAATGATGGAGAATTTTTTCCACATCCTTCAACGCCTCCCGATAGCATTAGGCACATCTTCATCAAGCGACCACTTTGGAGGCACCTTGCCTTTTAAGGTACAAGTCAATTTTGTTATTAGTATATTTGAAGGACAGATAGATGTGGATGCCCTAGATAAATGGTTAAATATGTTAGAAGGTTATTTCTCTGTTCACAATTTTTTCGACAGAGAAAAGATCATCTTAGCGCTCCTTAAGGCTCTCCCCCATGTCAAACATTGTTGGGAAACTTACTAGGAGTAGAGTTCCACAGAGGAGTCTGGAATATATGGGGCCGAGCCCACTTGGGATTTTTTTATTGATGCGGTAAAGGAACAATATTACCCTGTTGGCAACTATGAGGACCAGTACATGAGATGGACCACACTGTGGCAAGTGAGGGTCCAAGCAGTTCTAGAGTTCACCAATACCTTCCATACCTTGCGCACCAAGCTGGGTATCAAAGACTCTGAACGACATTTGGTTCTGAAATACCACGGGGCTCTACACAGATACATCCACACTGAAATGGATTTTCTGTACATCTCATCACTCAGTGTTGCTTATCGATATGCTGTTAAAATCGAGCAAAACTTTAAGCACCAGAACAAATGAGAGTTCGGGTCTGCAAATCCGAAAAAACCAAAGTATGACAAAGAAGACCTTAACAAACAGTCTCCTGAAAACTATTCCAGGCCATAGGAAAAGAAGGGCCATGGGAAGACTGTAATGATCCCAAGCCATTATGCAAGGATCATCATTGTTTTGGTGTCTTTTTTTAAAACTTTTTCTGAGTGAGGTATTTCTTCAAACAC
>JZKD02S2055728.1:0-36302 GCA_000966675.3 Picea glauca | reverse complement strand
TTTTCTCCATGAGACCACTTGTTTAACAATATTTTTTCAAATTCTCCATTGGAGAGTGTCATCATCTTCTTATAATCAAGCAATTTCCACCAAATGGCAGCATAACCTTACAATTTGAGATCTACCCAATGGGGCCAATTCTCTTCCCATGCTGAATTTCTTTCTTTAATGAATGATTCAATACTAGAGCCATCACATTTCCCTGTAAAATACATCTTTCTATGAAAACCCCAAAAAATAGAACAATAAGTTACAACAGAAAATTGAGGTTTTTTTTCGGAAAAACCCTGAAAAACTGTCAAATTTAAAATGCTCATAACTTTACTCCCCGAACTCCATTTCGGCTGTTTTTTTTTTTGAAATTGGGTATTTTTCCAAGAGGAATTAAAATACCCAAATTTTTAATCAAATTTAGATCATAAATCTTTATATCGAAACCTGAAGTGCGCCGCCCTCTTTTTCTTCCCTAGAAAAAATTCTGCAAAAAGAGAAAACAAATCTTCCCTTCTTTGGCAAAGGAAAGTGATTTGATACCAATTGTTAAGTACCTATACCAGATATGCAAATATAATTCAATAATACCAAGAATAAACCATAAACCATTCACCATAACACGAACAAAAGAAATAGAGAAAACCTTTCAGGTAGGGTAACACCATATATTAATCCTTATGGAAGGATAAAACTCCTCAAGCGATCTTTTCTTGTACAATCACAATATTCTTNTACCTTACAATGGTAGTGGAGAGGACAACCATTGTCTTGTATTCTTTAACAATCATTGAATTTGCAAGAAAAAATAAAAAATTAACTAGAATAATGTAATAGCTAGTTTCGAATGGCCATTGATCTTAAATTCAATAAGAATGGATGGATTTGATTACAAACATGTTTTTTATCATACAATGTTCATGAAAAATTAATCTTTGAGTAAATATGATGTAATACAATGAAATTTTTCAACACAGGAATCAATCCAATTACTGGGAACATTTCAACATAGGAAAACACATATAAATTGGACACTATAATTAACATATACACAAAGAAATTACATCACATAAAGATACTATATTTCTCCCAGGTAAACACAAAGGAAGAAAACCCTAGAATCAAATGGTTTCTTATATTTCATTTTAGCAATCTCGGGTTACAAAGAATTTCATGGCTTCATGACCATTCAACAATCTAGTCAACTCCTCTTTCTTTTACATCTATTATCCTAGCCAAGAAAAACCTTTGAGATTCAAGTTATAAGGATATATAGGAGAGCCATGGGGTATCGAGAAGGCTAAGAGACCGACCTTTCAATTCCCATTCCTCTCTCTCTTTTTGTCTCCTAGTTTTGTTTTTATGATTTATTTAATTCTTTAATTTTCCTCTCTTTTGTTTCATTTAACTTTTTAATACTTCCATTGTATATTACTATTTTCCTACCCTTATTAATTATCGAATTGCAATTAGGTACCGAGTCTTACAACCATTTTCTTTGATTTGGATCCATTTTCGATCAACTAATTTAAATGGTATCATGTGTAAATAATGTAATAGCATTGTCAATATTCCTAGAGTAGAGCTAAAGGCCAATGTCTAAATAGAGAATGTGTATGAGTCCCCATGGTGGGATAAATTTATGCTGTGATTATTATGTTTCTATTTTGTGCTTATATTATGTAAAATAATGATTAAAAATAAATATATAATATATCCACAAAAAAGATTGCTTAACGAAGAAACAAAGGAAACATGATACCTCTAGAGGGGAAGAGGAAAGGGGTATCCAAAGGGTTGATAAATAATTATAAGTTTCCTTTGTTTCCTAACTTAATCATTCTCCTTATTACCACAATCTTTACTTAAATATTAACCACCATATTTGTATGTGAGGCCAATCATTGAATGTGTGGGGTGGTTGGTGGAGAGGTACACCTTCCATAGTTACAAGGGAATGGGGTGGAGTACAAGTCATGAAGAGTGAAAGAGGCTTCATTTTCTTGGGAATTGAACCTTATTTACCCATGTGCACTTTACTCCTCATGAAACTTCAAATTGGATCATAATCTCTTGATTCTTTCCCTTGGTTACCATTTTTATCACGTTTGGAATCATATCTTCTCATGTGAAAGATACCATTAAAAATAGAAGGGATACATTATCATGATTGAGATTGATATTCATACCCGTAGATGGCTACATAGAGATGTGGAAGGGAATATTATAGACTTGAGAAGAAATAGAGATGGATGCAAAATAACATAAAGGTTGGGTGTCATAGGAATCCATCACTTTCCATATATATTGTGAGAGCTCAAGAGCGAAGATACAACTTTTCTGGGTTAGTCTTGAAGGTAGATAAAAATTGGACTCCTTCTACACACATTAAAAATCACTAGAGGAAATAAAAAACATAGGCGACTATTAAGTAGAGAAGGAAACATCTTCTTTATGTTGTGTGGACTAGTGAGAGGGAGTTCCATGCTTTTGTTGGTTGGATGATTGCTTGGAGAGTGTTGTGGTGAATACATGGCTAGCTATGAGAGTAATTGGGTCAACTAAGTAACCTAATGAGGACTTTGACTAGTTTCCTTCGTCGTTATGGTATCATGGCCTTGCTTGGGGTTGGAATCCATATTTGATTCCTATGTATGGGTTGAAAATTGATCCTCCAAAATCAATTTGGTGGAGTTGCATTCATTACAGATAAGTATTCATGTCTATATCTATCATAATAATTTATGGTTTATTTCTATAATTCGGCATATGATGTGGTGACTTATATTTTATGGCTATGTATGAATGAAATATGCATTGTTATTATATTTTTATATTGTTTATGCTTATGAATTAGAAATGGTGTAGTTGCTAGTGTTTGAATTTAGCCTAAAATTTCTTTGATTAAAGAAACAATTTTACATGGAGTGTTTTTAGGGATAAGGCATTTGAATACATGACACTAGACCATTTGGGGGTATTCATCAATGACCTAAGTGGTATTAAAATCCCTTCACTTCATAACCCTGCAAGGTATAGGGGTGTTTTTAGTCTGTAAGCCTCTCCATAACACTATGGTTGATTAGTTTGATGTTTGATCCTTGTTTGGTTTGTTGGACAAAGTGGATGTTTGATCCTTGATTTGTTATATCAAAAAGAGTGGATGTCTAATCCTTGATTAGATCATTGAGTCTCAGTGAGTAAACTTATTGAGATCTTATTGGTTTATCCTACATCCTCATCGATCTTTATCCTTACTTAGTGGGAAACAACTTAGTTCAAGTGGTTACATTTCTTGACTAGTGGAAATATGATCCAGATTTTATGAGCATAACAAAATGAATACACATTATTACTAAAACATGCTTAACACGGAATAACAGAGATATAGTAAAATTGATTTCTATTCAATAAGGAAATAAGAGGTATATTTGAGGAATACACATATTTACATAAGAATGTAACTTATTCTACAATTTAACTATGGCGATCCTTAAAAACGTTGTTTAGGGTCTCAAAACGACCCCTGAAGTCATGGACCCAAAACTAGGAAAAAGATGCCAAACTGGAAAAATGCCAAAACGAACTAGTTGGAATAGCTGGGAGGCCACCAAAATCCATATGGATAATTCCTCCGAAATTAGGAATCAATGGTTTCCATTGCACTGATTTCCCCCATTAGATGAGGAATTTTTTGTTGAATTTGGCCCGTGGTGAGCCACTTGCCTTGGTGCATGAGATTCCCTACTTTGACAACTCGATAAAGCTGGATCCTTTGTTATCGAGTTCCATTGACCCATGTGTTCACAATATGATCATTAGATGCATTTTTCATGCAATCAAGGTTGAACTCTATTGGTGTCAATTGTTCCTCTATATATTAGGTGTCCAATAATGGTGGGAAATATGATCGAAGGAGAGCCATGGTGAACATTGGGTTTAGGCCAAGGAAAGGGGGAATGTTGAATCAGAAGAAATTTCACCCATAGCCTTGGTGATGGTGTAAGGTCCATAACGAAGTGGGCGAATATACTACTATCAACGATGAAATTCAGCAGGGTACCTTTCACCCACATCTGTGAATGAAAAAGGTGCTCACCTTCCTCTGGCTCATCNTACCTTACAATGGTAGTGGAGAGGACAACCATTGTCTTGTATTCTTTAACAATCATTGAATTTGCAAGAAAAAATAAAAAATTAACTAGAATAATGTAATAGCTAGTTTCGAATGGCCATTGATCTTAAATTCAATAAGAATGGATGGATTTGATTACAAACATGTTTTTTATCATACAATGTTCATGAAAAATTAATCTTTGAGTAAATATGATGTAATACAATGAAATTTTTCAACACAGGAATCAATCCAATTACTGGGAACATTTCAACATAGGAAAACACATATAAATTGGACACTATAATTAACATATACACAAAGAAATTACATCACATAAAGATACTATATTTCTCCCAGGTAAACACAAAGGAAGAAAACCCTAGAATCAAATGGTTTCTTATATTTCATTTTAGCAATCTCGGGTTACAAAGAATTTCATGGCTTCATGACCATTCAACAATCTAGTCAACTCCTCTTTCTTTTACATCTATTATCCTAGCCAAGAAAAACCTTTGAGATTCAAGTTATAAGGATATATAGGAGAGCCATGGGGTATCGAGAAGGCTAAGAGACCGACCTTTCAATTCCCATTCCTCTCTCTCTTTTTGTCTCCTAGTTTTGTTTTTATGATTTATTTAATTCTTTAATTTTCCTCTCTTTTGTTTCATTTAACTTTTTAATACTTCCATTGTATATTACTATTTTCCTACCCTTATTAATTATCGAATTGCAATTAGGTACCGAGTCTTACAACCATTTTCTTTGATTTGGATCCATTTTCGATCAACTAATTTAAATGGTATCATGTGTAAATAATGTAATAGCATTGTCAATATTCCTAGAGTAGAGCTAAAGGCCAATGTCTAAATAGAGAATGTGTATGAGTCCCCATGGTGGGATAAATTTATGCTGTGATTATTATGTTTCTATTTTGTGCTTATATTATGTAAAATAATGATTAAAAATAAATATATAATATATCCACAAAAAAGATTGCTTAACGAAGAAACAAAGGAAACATGATACCTCTAGAGGGGAAGAGGAAAGGGGTATCCAAAGGGTTGATAAATAATTATAAGTTTCCTTTGTTTCCTAACTTAATCATTCTCCTTATTACCACAATCTTTACTTAAATATTAACCACCATATTTGTATGTGAGGCCAATCATTGAATGTGTGGGGTGGTTGGTGGAGAGGTACACCTTCCATAGTTACAAGGGAATGGGGTGGAGTACAAGTCATGAAGAGTGAAAGAGGCTTCATTTTCTTGGGAATTGAACCTTATTTACCCATGTGCACTTTACTCCTCATGAAACTTCAAATTGGATCATAATCTCTTGATTCTTTCCCTTGGTTACCATTTTTATCACGTTTGGAATCATATCTTCTCATGTGAAAGATACCATTAAAAATAGAAGGGATACATTATCATGATTGAGATTGATATTCATACCCGTAGATGGCTACATAGAGATGTGGAAGGGAATATTATAGACTTGAGAAGAAATAGAGATGGATGCAAAATAACATAAAGGTTGGGTGTCATAGGAATCCATCACTTTCCATATATATTGTGAGAGCTCAAGAGCGAAGATACAACTTTTCTGGGTTAGTCTTGAAGGTAGATAAAAATTGGACTCCTTCTACACACATTAAAAATCACTAGAGGAAATAAAAAACATAGGCGACTATTAAGTAGAGAAGGAAACATCTTCTTTATGTTGTGTGGACTAGTGAGAGGGAGTTCCATGCTTTTGTTGGTTGGATGATTGCTTGGAGAGTGTTGTGGTGAATACATGGCTAGCTATGAGAGTAATTGGGTCAACTAAGTAACCTAATGAGGACTTTGACTAGTTTCCTTCGTCGTTATGGTATCATGGCCTTGCTTGGGGTTGGAATCCATATTTGATTCCTATGTATGGGTTGAAAATTGATCCTCCAAAATCAATTTGGTGGAGTTGCATTCATTACAGATAAGTATTCATGTCTATATCTATCATAATAATTTATGGTTTATTTCTATAATTCGGCATATGATGTGGTGACTTATATTTTATGGCTATGTATGAATGAAATATGCATTGTTATTATATTTTTATATTGTTTATGCTTATGAATTAGAAATGGTGTAGTTGCTAGTGTTTGAATTTAGCCTAAAATTTCTTTGATTAAAGAAACAATTTTACATGGAGTGTTTTTAGGGATAAGGCATTTGAATACATGACACTAGACCATTTGGGGGTATTCATCAATGACCTAAGTGGTATTAAAATCCCTTCACTTCATAACCCTGCAAGGTATAGGGGTGTTTTTAGTCTGTAAGCCTCTCCATAACACTATGGTTGATTAGTTTGATGTTTGATCCTTGTTTGGTTTGTTGGACAAAGTGGATGTTTGATCCTTGATTTGTTATATCAAAAAGAGTGGATGTCTAATCCTTGATTAGATCATTGAGTCTCAGTGAGTAAACTTATTGAGATCTTATTGGTTTATCCTACATCCTCATCGATCTTTATCCTTACTTAGTGGGAAACAACTTAGTTCAAGTGGTTACATTTCTTGACTAGTGGAAATATGATCCAGATTTTATGAGCATAACAAAATGAATACACATTATTACTAAAACATGCTTAACAAAGAATAACAGAGATATAGTAAAATTGATTTCTATTCAATAAGGAAATAAGAGGTATATTTGAGGAATACACATATTTACATCAGAATGTAACTTCTTCTACAATTTAACTATGGCGATCCTTGAAAACGTTGTTTAGGGTCTCAAAACGACCCCTGAAGTCAGGGACCCAAAACTAGGAAAAAGATGCCAAACTGGAAAAATGCCAAAATGAACTAGTTGGAAGAGCTGGGAGGCCACCAAAATCCATATGGATAATTCCTTCCAAATTAGGAATCAATGGTTTCCATTGCACTGATTTCCCCCATTAGATGAGGAATTTTTTGTTGAATTTGGCCCGTGGTGAGCCACTTGCCTTGGTGCATGAGCTTCCCTACTTTGACAACTCGATAAAGCTGGATCCTTTGTTATCGAGTTCCATTGACCCATGTGTTCACAATATGATCACTAGATGCATTTTTCATGCAATCAGGGTTGAGCTCTATTGGTGTCAATTGTTCCTCTATATATTAGGTGTCCAATAATGGTGGGAAATATGATAGAAGGAGAGCCACGGTGAACATTGGGTTTAGGCCAAGGAAAGGGGGAATGTTGAATCAAAAGAAATTTCACCCATAGCCTTGGTGATGGTGTAAGGTCCATAACGAAGTGGGCGAATCTACTACTATCAACGATGAAATTCAGCGGGGTACCTTTCACCCACATCTGTGAATGAAAAAGGTGCTCACCTTCCTCTGGATCCTCTGGTTCACCGGTTTGGAGCTTGGTGGTATAAACGGTAGCATTGGGTTCCACATCAATGATCCATCTCCCTCTTTCTGGTTCTGACTCAGAGTCAGAACCCACATCTGATTCAATGGATTTCACCTTAGCAACCAACGACTTCTTTCAACGACAATCAACAGTGTTATGCCAGGGGATCTTATCGAAGTCACACCACTTCCCGGTATCTTTCTTTGTCTTTCCGGTGTCATTCTTTTCTTATGGATTGGATTGGTTGTCTTGAGCCTATCCATATTTTCTCTGTCCTTTTTTCTGCGGACTGGGGCCTTCCTTTCCTTGATTTTGCTGTGAGGGGTTCCTAGGCCCAAATTGATGCATATTTTTTTAAGCTTCTGCTCTATTTTGAAGACATATTGGTATTCCATGCCTAGGGATGAGATGTACATAAACTCCATTTCGGCCTGAATGTATCTATGCATACCACCACAATACTTGACCACTAGATTTCACTCAGAA
The DNA here is from genome assembly GCA_000966675.3 of Picea glauca. Lineage (NCBI taxonomy): Eukaryota > Viridiplantae > Streptophyta > Pinopsida > Pinales > Pinaceae > Picea > Picea glauca. The sequence continues at coordinate 28,320 of JZKD02S2055728.1, read as the reverse complement.
TCTTTGATACCCATCTTGGTGTGCAAGGTATGGAAGATATTTGTGAACTCGGTCACTGTTTGGTCTCTTTCATGTCACATCGTGGTCCATTTTGTATACAGGTTGTCATAACTTACGACATGGTTTTATTTTTCCTTAATAGCATCCCTAAAGGAATCCCAGGTGACCATGACTATAAATAATGGGGGTTTCTCTATTTCCTTTTGCTCACAGAAAGTTTCCCACCAATATTTGACACGGGGAATGGCTTTGAGGAGTGCAAAAGTAATATTTTCTATATTTGAAAAGTTATGGACAAAGAAATACCCTTATGGTAGATTCAACCATTTTTCTACAACATCTGTGTTTATCTGACCTTCAAATATAGGAATATCAAAGTTGATTTGTACCTTGAAGGGGGAAGTGCCTCTGCTTGAGGAAGATGCATTGCCTGTTAGTAGCCGCCAAAGGATTTGAGAACTATCCATCATCTCATTCCACTATTGTGTGAGGTCTTCCTCTAGCAACATTTTGAAAGGATCTCTTGTATTGTCATCTTTCGCTTCTCCCGCCATGAGAGTTCGCTTGGACGTGCGAGAGATTTTTTTTTCAAGGGAAACAAAATCGAGACCTAATTCTTTGTACCTTGACCTCGTCGGGGACATGCATTAAGAATGACAAGGAACAAACCACTCTGATACCATTGATCCAAATTTTATGAGAAAAATTAAATGAATTTAGATTATTATTAAAATTTTCTTAACATAGAATAACAAAGATACAGTAAAATTGGTTTCTATTCAAGAAGGAAATAATCTGAAATTGTAAAATGCAGTGGGAAATAATCTTGTTGGAATGATGGTGGCTTATCTCTGAGAAGAGATATGACGACTGTGCTCATTCACAAGAAGAATATTACAATAAGGATTTGAAGACCTTTTTACAATAAGAATGAATGCTAAAATTCTAGACATCCAAAAACCTAACCCTAGGAGATGAAGCGCCAAAAGCCATGTGGGCCCCATTGGGGTAAGTTAGTACATCAACTTACCGAGGTCATAACTTTTGCATACAATCTCTGTTTTAGGTGCACAATATCTTGTTGGAAAGGTCTATCTGAGGAATACACATGTTTCCATCAAAATTTGACTCCGTTTATATTTTTATTGTGACGAGCCCTGAAAATGTTGTTTAGGGCCTCAAAACGGTCCCAGAAGTTAGGGACCCAAAAACTAGGAAAACACTACCCAACTAGAAAACTTCCAAAATGAACTAGTTGGAATACTAGGTGGGAGGCCATTGACATCCATCTGGATCAAAATATGCCCCTTTGATGTGATTTCCACTTGGCTGTTATCTCTATTTTAGGGTAATGGTTTGGACTGATGGATTGTCTTGGACAATGAGGAGGACTACCTCTACCTAATTTTTCTACTACAATGATTTCATATGATTTGATGAGCTATCTATTTATTTAATGATGGTTGACTAGATATATTATTTAGTTATGATTGTTGTATTGGATTGCTTATATTAGATTGAGTTAAATTTATTGAAATTAAACAACAAAAAATATATACACGTGATTCTTGGTAATACTATCCCAACCAACCATGATGGGTTCAACTATTACAATTTACATAATGGTATAAGAGTCCCATGTTATGACAATTAGGTGCTTTTGTTAGAAAGAAAATTATTAGAATCTTAGAGATTGTAACCCAAAATCAAGAACCTCTTCACCTTGACCCAATTACACTCAAGGAAGGGATTGTTGATATGGATATTATTTATATTGCTTGATTAATTAAATTATTTCAAATTAACATACATAGAATAATTATCTATTTAATTGCAATTTTGTCACTGTTGTCCACTTATCCTTTTCTTCTATGTCTATTTGTTGAGCATAGTTAAATATTTTTAATAATGCCCTATTGTTTTATTATTTTACATAGAAAAAATACATTTTTTCTTATATTAAATGCATTAAGAACTATATATATATATATATATATATATATATATATATGGTAAATTTCCTTGCAAATAATCTATGATAAGCCTAAAATTATCGATTATTTCATCTAATAAAAATGAAAAAGTAAGATTATTTTTTGCAACAATTCGAGAGAGTGCTAGTGCAAAATATGTCTTAGTTACAATCGATTTTTCTCGTAACCAAATATGTGTGTGTGAGATAGAGAGAGAGAACATTTTTCTTTGTGAAATGTGTGTGTGTGTGTGTGTTTAATTTTATATATGCATATAACCCTAAAATAAAACCATGGTACAAACCATAAACCTTAAAACAAAAAGGGGGACCATCAATGAGAAGCTTGAATATGAGAAAAAGAAGAACTTGATAATATTTTCATTCACTTAAGAAAAAATACAAGGAATACATATGTAACGACCCTCGTCATTATGAAAACATGCGATGCAAAACAAGTGAAAATATTTTTTTTTATAAGCATGAAGGTAACAATGACAAATGTCGATCAACGCAACTCGACGATGAACACAACGCACATAAGTCAGGAAATATGAAATTAACGACCTAGCACACTAGCGTGTTATGCCGCTGGATGTAACATATGAAAATCAAATAGACAAATAAAAATGACTAACCACCCATCCTACTCTGCCGGGTTAGGACCTCCAGGACGCATAAGAAACATCAATCAGTCCCACGCAAAAAATTCATTGATAAGTAGCTAGAACCCTCTCAGTGAATGAGAGACCACTATTAAAAGTTACAATCAGGTACAACCTCAAAAGAAAAAATGAAAACATCCACATTGGAAGGTGCATGGACCTAATCCAGGTTTCATATGCGCTATCGATTAACGTGTGCAATGATCCCAACTTAAGGATTCATGTTGCCGGTATGATGAACACACAAGAATACCAAGCGCAAATGACATCTAACCTTTTAACCCAAGCAAAATCCAATGCTCTAGGAGACCGAATTAACTGTCAATAATACATGAAGACTATACACAAGCACCCAATCACAAGTCCAAAAGATGCAAGCTGACATCATTCAATAATTAAATTGCACAACTAGCCGAAGGATTTGATGTTTTCTTAAGAGGCACTTTTATCAACGAAGTATCCCATACTATAAAACAAATAATTTGAGTAATATCTATAAAATTCCTGTGTAGAGATATTCTATTTTAATTCTCTATATAGTGGAAGTAATATTTGAGTGTTTTCTTAACCATAAGTGACATAAGAAATTAAATAAATATAGGCGCAATTTCTGGACCAGAGAATTCAATTGTTCAAGGCATCAATGTATATGCAATTAGCTACATCATGATCCATTCTCCAACTCTATAAAACAAGAATAAATTGAAGAATATCTAAAATTTAATCGTAGGGATAATCTATCTTAATTCTCTACATAATAGAAACGTATTTGAGAGCTAGCTTAATCATATGTGATATAAGAAATTAAGGAACTGATAAAGCCAATCAACAATGGTATAAAGAAGTGATACATGCCATTACAAAATTGATATAGAAATTAAACGTTGATATAAAAACATATATAATTGCAGGACTGATACAGACAATTAAACATTGATATAAAAACATATATAATTACAGGACTGATACACACAATTAAAAGTTGATATAAAAATGAATATAATTACAAGACAGATATAATTAAAAATGTTGATATAATTACATGACTAATACACGCAATTACAAGATTGACATAGCTATTAAAACGTTTGTCTAGAATTGTTGTTGTCTAATAAAAGGAAATCACAGAGTTAAAATCATAGTGGTAAATTGCAGTGGTAAAATTTGTAGAGGTAAGTAGTAGGTAGGGAGATCATGTTGAAATCACAGGGGTAAAATCAACATGGTAAAATCGTTGTGGATAACTCTAATTTTTGAGGAAAGGAGAATGGATAAAAGGTGGGTACAAGTCACCCAGATTCGTTGGGAAAGAAAAATGATTTAACCCCTTTTTGCAAGGAACCAAGGAATTGTAGATTAATCCTTCAGAGATTAATCATTCAACATAGAGGTAATCATTCACCTAGAAAACATAGAGATGATAGTTCACACAGAAAACAAAGAGATAATCATTCACCCAGAAAACGCAGAGATAATCATTCACACAGGAAACACATAGATGATCGTTCACACAAAAAACACAGAGATAATCATTCACCTAGAAAATGCAGAGATAATCATTCACAAAGAAAACACAGAGATAATCATTCACACAGAAAACACAGAGATGATCATTCACACAAAAAATGCAGAGATAACTGTACAAATCATGGAGGAAAATGCATAGATTATTAATGCTATTCGTTGGGAGAAATATAAAAGAAAATGTAGAGAGAAATAACTTTGAGCTTTGAAGGGTGGTTTCACTACGCCTATCAGTGAATTCGATGGGATATCAACAACAATATACATAGAGTATGGTAAACAATGGATGTAGATCATTGAAGGTTGATCTAGCAAGAGATATAGAACACAATGAACTGGAAACGCTGGGCGAAGTGAGGGTTAAAACAAGGTGTAAACGCACAATGGAAACTCAAGTAAAAGAGAGGGTTTCAAGATTACAAATCAAGGGAAAACATAGAGGAACTCGCTGCAAATCAACAGTGGGCAGAGGAATTATCCTACACTTATTATCAATGCATAGGAAAGAAGGGAATTTGAATCTAAGTCTTTAACACCAGAGTGAAAGACACTCGATTCAACTCCTGGCCTACTGCTTAGGCATAGACTAATAACTTAAAGGATCACGGAATAGAGGATAAAACAAAAAAATGACATCCATGTATTCCCCATGGAGAAGAAAATAATGAAATAAAAGTGCAGTCAAGGAATAAAGAAAACTCAGGCAGAAGATACAAGAGTGTAGGCAAGGTTTTGAGTCTGGGGTTCATTCTGGCCACATGCAAATAGAAAGTAACTCAGAAATAAAAGATATTGTGGATAGCAAGGGTTATTATTGAAAGAATCAAGCGACATGGAGATTACAATTACCATAGAAATACATGTGCAAGGAAAAATCATGGAAATGAAAAATTCATTCGAGTACAGTAAAATAAACAAGTGTAATTTAAATTCATTGCAAGTAACAACTTTAACATGCGTACCTTAGGCAAATGTGAATTCTCCGAAGTTGTTTTCTTGCATGCGCTCCATCCATCTACCACTTTATAACCGATCTGACCTCAACAATACCTCCCCCTGAGCCCCCCTAGCTGTAAAGGGGCCACACACACAATACCAAAGGATGCTAGCACCTAGTTCACCTCGCAAGGGCAAGCTACCACTTGTTACCCAAGTTGGGTATCCCAACTCCCATAAGAGAAAGTTTATTCAAGATGAAATTTCTGCAACGTAACATTACACAAGCCAAATGATGATCCATACTCCTCTTTCACCATCTCTTTTATAGAGTTTCCTAGTATATAGTTTCCCAAAATTCTCATTAGATTTATTTTTCATTAATTTAATTAGGAAAAACCTCCCCCATACACATGTTGCCGAATCCCCTAGTTTCCCCAGAACATGAATTTTATTAATTAATTAATTATTCCTATTTCCCTCACACACCTAAAAGCATTCCTAAAAATGATCCTCTGTGTCCCAAAATTCCCTTACAACACTTAAATGACTTATGCCTTACTTAATTCCTAGTTGAGTTCATAAATAGAAGGTTCCAAAGCTAGATTCCTTACTAAGTTAGACATTAAGCTTTTACTTTAAGTTTCCCCTTTTCTTTTAGTTTCCCTTTTTCTTTAAGTTTCCTTTTCTTTTAAGTTTTCCCCCTTTTTCCTTTTTAACTAAAAATCAATTTAGCAAGTGCAAATAAAACAAATATTTACCCTTCTAATAAATTTAATCCTCCATTATAATTTTTACTTTAATCATTAAATTTGAATTTATTACCCCCCTTCTTGTTACATGTTTATTTACTTTCTTTTATTTAACCACATGTTCTACTTAGACCTAGGTTTTAATTTCCCTAGGCTGGGCGATAGTTTTTAAGGGAACTTTTAGTTATTAACTTTACTCATACCATCATCTATTTTAGGGTCGACCAGGTTCTAAGGGAGCATAGTTTTCTAGACACTAGGTTTATTAACTTATCATAGTTAAAATTGCAACGTGCCCTTCAGGACGCACTACGTGATCCAAGGGTGCCACTCGCCTCTTTCTGTTTTATTTGCGCAACGTTCCCTTCAAGACGCACTACATGCTCCAAGGGTTCCACTCACCTCTTTCTATTTTATTTGTGCGACGTGAGATTCAAGGTGCACTACGTGCTCCAAGGGTTCCACTCACCTCTTGACTAAATTTGGTAGAAATCAAACCCTTGGAGTCAATACTCCACCAGGTGATCTTGTGGAAGACTAAGGGCCTCTAAGGAATAAGGCCCCTACCTTATTGCGTGCCTCTTAGAAACATTGTGAGCGAGTGTCACAGTCTTCCCTCACTACATCATAGGTCTTGTTGAACTAGGTAATCGTTAAATTACAGTTTGAGCCACCACGAGAGTGCTAGTAGGTTGTGGCAGGACTGCTGCCACACCTCTCCCTCAATGTCTCTGGTTCTCATGCATGACCCCTCTACTCCAAATGTGAGTCTGGTCAGCAAGCTATTGTCATCCTGCATCCATCAATGAATCATGTTAGAAATAATAATCAATCATTATAAAATATAATAATATGTACATATGTCACATCAATCAACATTCAAACCCTAATAGTTCAATCCTTGACTCGATCTGGATTCTAAGGGGTTTCATCGATGCATTTGCATCCTCAATGTCCAGAGTCCTACACACTCAAGAGAACCCAGTGAATAGCACCTGCCGATGTAAATATAACAAAAGTGGCATAACATCAAATCCACAATGTCTCATAATCATAATCAAAATAGCCAATAGTACAATCACCCGGATCACTTGCATGCAAGTGCCCTCAAAGAATAAGTTTGCTTAATGCACACAAGAGCACGATGTTGCATACACACCCTCTTGTTTTAAACTTCCTCCCGAAGTTTCATAGTATGTAAGTGCCAAAATAAAGTGTATCATAATATCATAGGTCTAGCTATCAACAAAAATGGGAACTGCTGACGCATATCATATGCGTCGTCCTAGGTCGCCGAGTGTGGACTATGGTTGTCCCACTGGACCTTGACCTGATCTACTATTATACACTATAGTTTTCAAGTTCTATGAGATCATGATACATATTGGCTCTACCATGAGCGTACCCTCATCCGATACCTACAAGGAACTCATGTCAACAACATGTGTACAATCACTAACATAATGTCTCAAAACATAGACGTGAAAGACATCATGCATATGCCTCAAGGATGAGGCAAGGATAGTCAATAGGCCAAAGACCCTCTCTTTTCCATAATCTTGCAGGATCCCAAGAACCTAGGAGATATTTTATCACCCTTTCCAAACTTGATCGAACTCTTATGCAGTTTCACCTGCAAAAATCCTTAATCGCCAACTTCATAACTATGATCGATACGAAGAACATCGACACAACTCTTATATCAATCCTATGCTTCTTTTATCCCTTGTCCTAGGGTTTTCATTTGGTCTTCCATTTCTTGGATCGCTTCAGGTCCCACCAGGACCCTATCCTCCAGCCGATCCAAAACTCAAAGGTGTCCAACACGGTCGCTCGTAAAGAAACTCAAAATGCGCCATCTTAATGGTGCTTTGATAACTGTTGTTGTATGAAAATTATACCAGTGGAAATAATTATTCCTAAAACTTTTGTTGATCCATAATGTACATACGCAACATGTCCTCCCAGATTTGGTTTTTTCTTTCATTTTTCCCTTCTATATTAGGGTGATACGCGGTACTATAGTTAAGTTGGGTTCCCAAGGCCTCTTGGAAATTAGTCCAAAATTATCCTGTAAACACCGATCCTCTATCGAATATAATCCTCTTAGGCATGCCATGAAGCCTCACAATCTCAGTGATGAAAACTCTAGATATGTCAGGTGCTTGATACGTCATACGCACATGAATAAAATGTGCACTCTTCGTCAGAGTGTCAACTACTAAAAAAATCAAGTTGTGTCTCCTTGTCGTCAGTGGAAATACAACAATGAAATCCATCGAAATGACCTCCCATTTCGATTTCGGAATAGCATGTGGCTGTAGTAATCTTTTCGGATGTTTATGTTCAACCTTCACCTGCTGACCTTCTAGACATATTGCCATGTAGTTGACTATGTCTTCCTTGATTCCTTTCCAAAAGAATAAGGTTTTAAGGTCTTCCCTCATCTTCGTGACTCTGGTATGAGCCATATACACTGCTCTATGAGCCCCGTTTAGGATCAAAATCCTCAACTCTTCGTTGGGTGGTATGTAAATTCGATTCTTAAATCTCAATAATTCGTCATCGTCCAACATAAATCCTTCAAATCTTGGTACCATCATTGTGTTTTGTCTGATAAAATCCTTGACCTCTTTGTACTAGTCATCGTCATGCTGTAAAGTTAGAATATTTTCACATAGATTCATCTAAAGAGGAATCACCAAAAATATGCGTGGTCTCCGACTCAATGCATACCACTCTATTCATTGTTCCTTTTTGTATAAGTAATCTCAAATTCGTACTCGCTAAGCAATTCTGACCAATGCCATTGTCGCACGTTCAAGTCACTTTGCGTAAATATGTTTTGTAGTCCAAAGTGGTCCATTTTTAGTTTGAATTTCCTTCCAATAAGGTAGTGTATCCAAACTCTCAAGGCATAAACAATGGCTAACAACTCCAAATCATGCGTTGCATATTTCTCCTCATGTCATCTAAACATTCTCGAGATGTAAATGATCACTTGATTGTCTTGCATCAAGACTCCTCCTAAGCCTTCCTTGGATGCGTCAGTGCATATCAAGAAGTCTGTGTCCATGTTAGGGAACTTTAGTTTTGATGCTATCCTTAACATCTCCTTAAGCCTCTGAAATGCCTCCACACATTTCTTAGTCCAAACAAAACTCTTGTTCTTCTTCTGCAATTCCATGATTAGATTTTCTATATTTGAAAAACCCTCAATGAACCATCGAAAGTATCCTGCTAAACCCATGAAGCTACTCACTTCGGGGACATTTGTTGGTGCAGACCATTCCATAATATCCTCGAACTTATTTGGATCCACAACGATACCTTCGTCAGAGATGACATGCCCTAAGTAGTGAATCCTCGATTGATAAAACGAGCAGTTAGACAATTTCCAAAACAATTTTCTCTCTTGTAGGCATTGTAGTACCGGGAGAAAGTGCTCATCATAATCCTCCTTCATCCAAGGTTAAATAAAAAATATCGTTAATGAATACTTGGATGAACCTGTCCAAGTATTCATGGAACACCTTGTTCATCAAATTCATAAATACACCTGGGGCATTCGTCAACCCAAATGGAAAAAATGTAAACTTGTAATGTCCAAACCTCATCTTAAAGGTGGTTTGAGGGATGTTGTCCTCCTTGATCCGTAACTGGTGATACCCTGATCTCAAGTCGATCCTTGACAACACTATTGCACCCTTCATCTGATCAAACATATAATCAATCCTTGGAAACATATATTGATTCTTGATTGTTTCCTCATTCAATTGATTATATTCAATGAAAAGTTTCCATGACCCATCCTTCTTCCATATGAATATAATAGGCGCACCCCATGGTGACACACTTGGACATGTAAGTCCCAGGTCCAACAACTCCTTCAGTTGCATTTTCAAGTACTATAACTCTGGGGTCGACATCTGATAAGGCATTCTTGCTATCGGTTCAGTCCCCGGTTTTAGGTCTATGGTAAAATCCAATTCCCTCTCTGGAGGGATCCCAGGTAACTACTCCGGGAAGGCGTCCGCAAACTCTTTCACCACTGGAAGGTTTTATAGACCTTCTACTACTCCCTTCTCATTTAANCACACTAGCGTGTTATGCCGCTGGATGTAACATATGAAAATCAAATAGACAAATAAAAATGACTAACCACCCATCCTACTCTGCCGGGTTAGGACCTCCAGGACGCATAAGAAACATCAATCAGTCCCACGCAAAAAATTCATTGATAAGTAGCTAGAACCCTCTCAGTGAATGAGAGACCACTATTAAAAGTTACAATCAGGTACAACCTCAAAAGAAAAAATGAAAACATCCACATTGGAAGGTGCATGGACCTAATCCAGGTTTCATATGCGCTATCGATTAACGTGTGCAATGATCCCAACTTAAGGATTCATGTTGCCGGTATGATGAACACACAAGAATACCAAGCGCAAATGACATCTAACCTTTTAACCCAAGCAAAATCCAATGCTCTAGGAGACCGAATTAACTGTCAATAATACATGAAGACTATACACAAGCACCCAATCACAAGTCCAAAAGATGCAAGCTGACATCATTCAATAATTAAATTGCACAACTAGCCGAAGGATTTGATGTTTTCTTAAGAGGCACTTTTATCAACGAAGTATCCCATACTATAAAACAAATAATTTGAGTAATATCTATAAAATTCCTGTGTAGAGATATTCTATTTTAATTCTCTATATAGTGGAAGTAATATTTGAGTGTTTTCTTAACCATAAGTGACATAAGAAATTAAATAAATATAGGCGCAATTTCTGGACCAGAGAATTCAATTGTTCAAGGCATCAATGTATATGCAATTAGCTACATCATGATCCATTCTCCAACTCTATAAAACAAGAATAAATTGAAGAATATCTAAAATTTAATCGTAGGGATAATCTATCTTAATTCTCTACATAATAGAAACGTATTTGAGAGCTAGCTTAATCATATGTGATATAAGAAATTAAGGAACTGATAAAGCCAATCAACAATGGTATAAAGAAGTGATACATGCCATTACAAAATTGATATAGAAATTAAACGTTGATATAAAAACATATATAATTGCAGGACTGATACAGACAATTAAACATTGATATAAAAACATATATAATTACAGGACTGATACACACAATTAAAAGTTGATATAAAAATGAATATAATTACAAGACAGATATAATTAAAAATGTTGATATAATTACATGACTAATACACGCAATTACAAGATTGACATAGCTATTAAAACGTTTGTCTAGAATTGTTGTTGTCTAATAAAAGGAAATCACAGAGTTAAAATCATAGTGGTAAATTGCAGTGGTAAAATTTGTAGAGGTAAGTAGTAGGTAGGGAGATCATGTTGAAATCACAGGGGTAAAATCAACATGGTAAAATCGTTGTGGATAACTCTAATTTTTGAGGAAAGGAGAATGGATAAAAGGTGGGTACAAGTCACCCAGATTCGTTGGGAAAGAAAAATGATTTAACCCCTTTTTGCAAGGAACCAAGGAATTGTAGATTAATCCTTCAGAGATTAATCATTCAACATAGAGGTAATCATTCACCTAGAAAACATAGAGATGATAGTTCACACAGAAAACAAAGAGATAATCATTCACCCAGAAAACGCAGAGATAATCATTCACACAGGAAACACATAGATGATCGTTCACACAAAAAACACAGAGATAATCATTCACCTAGAAAATGCAGAGATAATCATTCACAAAGAAAACACAGAGATAATCATTCACACAGAAAACACAGAGATGATCATTCACACAAAAAATGCAGAGATAACTGTACAAATCATGGAGGAAAATGCATAGATTATTAATGCTATTCGTTGGGAGAAATATAAAAGAAAATGTAGAGAGAAATAACTTTGAGCTTTGAAGGGTGGTTTCACTACGCCTATCAGTGAATTCGATGGGATATCAACAACAATATACATAGAGTATGGTAAACAATGGATGTAGATCATTGAAGGTTGATCTAGCAAGAGATATAGAACACAATGAACTGGAAACGCTGGGCGAAGTGAGGGTTAAAACAAGGTGTAAACGCACAATGGAAACTCAAGTAAAAGAGAGGGTTTCAAGATTACAAATCAAGGGAAAACATAGAGGAACTCGCTGCAAATCAACAGTGGGCAGAGGAATTATCCTACACTTATTATCAATGCATAGGAAAGAAGGGAATTTGAATCTAAGTCTTTAACACCAGAGTGAAAGACACTCGATTCAACTCCTGGCCTACTGCTTAGGCATAGACTAATAACTTAAAGGATCACGGAATAGAGGATAAAACAAAAAAATGACATCCATGTATTCCCCATGGAGAAGAAAATAATGAAATAAAAGTGCAGTCAAGGAATAAAGAAAACTCAGGCAGAAGATACAAGAGTGTAGGCAAGGTTTTGAGTCTGGGGTTCATTCTGGCCACATGCAAATAGAAAGTAACTCAGAAATAAAAGATATTGTGGATAGCAAGGGTTATTATTGAAAGAATCAAGCGACATGGAGATTACAATTACCATAGAAATACATGTGCAAGGAAAAATCATGGAAATGAAAAATTCATTCGAGTACAGTAAAATAAACAAGTGTAATTTAAATTCATTGCAAGTAACAACTTTAACATGCGTACCTTAGGCAAATGTGAATTCTCCGAAGTTGTTTTCTTGCATGCGCTCCATCCATCTACCACTTTATAACCGATCTGACCTCAACAATACCTCCCCCTGAGCCCCCCTAGCTGTAAAGGGGCCACACACACAATACCAAAGGATGCTAGCACCTAGTTCACCTCGCAAGGGCAAGCTACCACTTGTTACCCAAGTTGGGTATCCCAACTCCCATAAGAGAAAGTTTATTCAAGATGAAATTTCTGCAACGTAACATTACACAAGCCAAATGATGATCCATACTCCTCTTTCACCATCTCTTTTATAGAGTTTCCTAGTATATAGTTTCCCAAAATTCTCATTAGATTTATTTTTCATTAATTTAATTAGGAAAAACCTCCCCCATACACATGTTGCCGAATCCCCTAGTTTCCCCAGAACATGAATTTTATTAATTAATTAATTATTCCTATTTCCCTCACACACCTAAAAGCATTCCTAAAAATGATCCTCTGTGTCCCAAAATTCCCTTACAACACTTAAATGACTTATGCCTTACTTAATTCCTAGTTGAGTTCATAAATAGAAGGTTCCAAAGCTAGATTCCTTACTAAGTTAGACATTAAGCTTTTACTTTAAGTTTCCCCTTTTCTTTTAGTTTCCCTTTTTCTTTAAGTTTCCTTTTCTTTTAAGTTTTCCCCCTTTTTCCTTTTTAACTAAAAATCAATTTAGCAAGTGCAAATAAAACAAATATTTACCCTTCTAATAAATTTAATCCTCCATTATAATTTTTACTTTAATCATTAAATTTGAATTTATTACCCCCCTTCTTGTTACATGTTTATTTACTTTCTTTTATTTAACCACATGTTCTACTTAGACCTAGGTTTTAATTTCCCTAGGCTGGGCGATAGTTTTTAAGGGAACTTTTAGTTATTAACTTTACTCATACCATCATCTATTTTAGGGTCGACCAGGTTCTAAGGGAGCATAGTTTTCTAGACACTAGGTTTATTAACTTATCATAGTTAAAATTGCAACGTGCCCTTCAGGACGCACTACGTGATCCAAGGGTGCCACTCGCCTCTTTCTGTTTTATTTGCGCAACGTTCCCTTCAAGACGCACTACATGCTCCAAGGGTTCCACTCACCTCTTTCTATTTTATTTGTGCGACGTGAGATTCAAGGTGCACTACGTGCTCCAAGGGTTCCACTCACCTCTTGACTAAATTTGGTAGAAATCAAACCCTTGGAGTCAATACTCCACCAGGTGATCTTGTGGAAGACTAAGGGCCTCTAAGGAATAAGGCCCCTACCTTATTGCGTGCCTCTTAGAAACATTGTGAGCGAGTGTCACAGTCTTCCCTCACTACATCATAGGTCTTGTTGAACTAGGTAATCGTTAAATTACAGTTTGAGCCACCACGAGAGTGCTAGTAGGTTGTGGCAGGACTGCTGCCACACCTCTCCCTCAATGTCTCTGGTTCTCATGCATGACCCCTCTACTCCAAATGTGAGTCTGGTCAGCAAGCTATTGTCATCCTGCATCCATCAATGAATCATGTTAGAAATAATAATCAATCATTATAAAATATAATAATATGTACATATGTCACATCAATCAACATTCAAACCCTAATAGTTCAATCCTTGACTCGATCTGGATTCTAAGGGGTTTCATCGATGCATTTGCATCCTCAATGTCCAGAGTCCTACACACTCAAGAGAACCCAGTGAATAGCACCTGCCGATGTAAATATAACAAAAGTGGCATAACATCAAATCCACAATGTCTCATAATCATAATCAAAATAGCCAATAGTACAATCACCCGGATCACTTGCATGCAAGTGCCCTCAAAGAATAAGTTTGCTTAATGCACACAAGAGCACGATGTTGCATACACACCCTCTTGTTTTAAACTTCCTCCCGAAGTTTCATAGTATGTAAGTGCCAAAATAAAGTGTATCATAATATCATAGGTCTAGCTATCAACAAAAATGGGAACTGCTGACGCATATCATATGCGTCGTCCTAGGTCGCCGAGTGTGGACTATGGTTGTCCCACTGGACCTTGACCTGATCTACTATTATACACTATAGTTTTCAAGTTCTATGAGATCATGATACATATTGGCTCTACCATGAGCGTACCCTCATCCGATACCTACAAGGAACTCATGTCAACAACATGTGTACAATCACTAACATAATGTCTCAAAACATAGACGTGAAAGACATCATGCATATGCCTCAAGGATGAGGCAAGGATAGTCAATAGGCCAAAGACCCTCTCTTTTCCATAATCTTGCAGGATCCCAAGAACCTAGGAGATATTTTATCACCCTTTCCAAACTTGATCGAACTCTTATGCAGTTTCACCTGCAAAAATCCTTAATCGCCAACTTCATAACTATGATCGATACGAAGAACATCGACACAACTCTTATATCAATCCTATGCTTCTTTTATCCCTTGTCCTAGGGTTTTCATTTGGTCTTCCATTTCTTGGATCGCTTCAGGTCCCACCAGGACCCTATCCTCCAGCCGATCCAAAACTCAAAGGTGTCCAACACGGTCGCTCGTAAAGAAACTCAAAATGCGCCATCTTAATGGTGCTTTGATAACTGTTGTTGTATGAAAATTATACCAGTGGAAATAATTATTCCTAAAACTTTTGTTGATCCATAATGTACATACGCAACATGTCCTCCCAGATTTGGTTTTTTCTTTCATTTTTCCCTTCTATATTAGGGTGATACGCGGTACTATAGTTAAGTTGGGTTCCCAAGGCCTCTTGGAAATTAGTCCAAAATTATCCTGTAAACACCGATCCTCTATCGAATATAATCCTCTTAGGCATGCCATGAAGCCTCACAATCTCAGTGATGAAAACTCTAGATATGTCAGGTGCTTGATACGTCATACGCACATGAATAAAATGTGCACTCTTCGTCAGAGTGTCAACTACTAAAAAAATCAAGTTGTGTCTCCTTGTCGTCAGTGGAAATACAACAATGAAATCCATCGAAATGACCTCCCATTTCGATTTCGGAATAGCATGTGGCTGTAGTAATCTTTTCGGATGTTTATGTTCAACCTTCACCTGCTGACCTTCTAGACATATTGCCATGTAGTTGACTATGTCTTCCTTGATTCCTTTCCAAAAGAATAAGGTTTTAAGGTCTTCCCTCATCTTCGTGACTCTGGTATGAGCCATATACACTGCTCTATG
Source organism: Picea glauca (assembly GCA_000966675.3). Classification (NCBI taxonomy): domain Eukaryota; kingdom Viridiplantae; phylum Streptophyta; class Pinopsida; order Pinales; family Pinaceae; genus Picea; species Picea glauca. Next base: position 12,584 of record JZKD02S2055728.1, on the reverse strand, counting down.
AGCCCCGTTTAGGATCAAAATCCTCAACTCTTCGTTGGGTGGTATGTAAATTCGATTCTTAAATCTCAATAATTCGTCATCGTCCAACATAAATCCTTCAAATCTTGGTACCATCATTGTGTTTTGTCTGATAAAATCCTTGACCTCTTTGTACTAGTCATCGTCATGCTGTAAAGTTAGAATATTTTCACATAGATTCATCTAAAGAGGAATCACCAAAAATATGCGTGGTCTCCGACTCAATGCATACCACTCTATTCATTGTTCCTTTTTGTATAAGTAATCTCAAATTCGTACTCGCTAAGCAATTCTGACCAATGCCATTGTCGCACGTTCAAGTCACTTTGCGTAAATATGTTTTGTAGTCCAAAGTGGTCCATTTTTAGTTTGAATTTCCTTCCAATAAGGTAGTGTATCCAAACTCTCAAGGCATAAACAATGGCTAACAACTCCAAATCATGCGTTGCATATTTCTCCTCATGTCATCTAAACATTCTCGAGATGTAAATGATCACTTGATTGTCTTGCATCAAGACTCCTCCTAAGCCTTCCTTGGATGCGTCAGTGCATATCAAGAAGTCTGTGTCCATGTTAGGGAACTTTAGTTTTGATGCTATCCTTAACATCTCCTTAAGCCTCTGAAATGCCTCCACACATTTCTTAGTCCAAACAAAACTCTTGTTCTTCTTCTGCAATTCCATGATTAGATTTTCTATATTTGAAAAACCCTCAATGAACCATCGAAAGTATCCTGCTAAACCCATGAAGCTACTCACTTCGGGGACATTTGTTGGTGCAGACCATTCCATAATATCCTCGAACTTATTTGGATCCACAACGATACCTTCGTCAGAGATGACATGCCCTAAGTAGTGAATCCTCGATTGATAAAACGAGCAGTTAGACAATTTCCAAAACAATTTTCTCTCTTGTAGGCATTGTAGTACCGGGAGAAAGTGCTCATCATAATCCTCCTTCATCCAAGGTTAAATAAAAAATATCGTTAATGAATACTTGGATGAACCTGTCCAAGTATTCATGGAACACCTTGTTCATCAAATTCATAAATACACCTGGGGCATTCGTCAACCCAAATGGAAAAAATGTAAACTTGTAATGTCCAAACCTCATCTTAAAGGTGGTTTGAGGGATGTTGTCCTCCTTGATCCGTAACTGGTGATACCCTGATCTCAAGTCGATCCTTGACAACACTGTTGCACCCTTCATCTGATCAAACATATAATCAATCCTTGGAAACATATATTGATTCTTGATTGTTTCCTCATTCAATTGATTATATTCAATGCAAAGTTTCCATGACCCATACTTCTTCCATATGAATATAACAGGCGCACCCCATGGTGACACACTTGGACATGTAAGTCCCAGGTCCAACAACTCCTTCAGTTGCATTTTCAAGTACTGTAACTCTGGGGTCGACATCCGATAAGGCATTCTTGCTATCGGTTCAGTCCCCGGTTTTAGGTCTATGGTAAAATCCAATTCCCTCTCTGGAGGGATCCCCAGTAACTACTCTGGGAAGGCGTCCGCAAACTCTTTCACCAGTGGAAGGTGTTATAGACCTTCTACTACTCCCTTCTCATTTAATGCAAGGATCGCATAAATCTTACATCCCTTGTGCATGCTCTTCCATAGTTGCAAGGAAGAGATGAACCTCGGGTAAAATCCCTGGTTCCAACCTACAATCACGTGTTTTTGTCCCTCATCATTGACCAAGATCAACCATTTCATCTTACAGTTGAGTATCACCTCATGTGATTCCAACCAGTCCATACTGATCATGACGTCATAAGATCCTAAGATCATAAGGTACAGGTTGGCCCTGGTGACAAACTCTCCCAAGTTAAGTCTACAGCTTGTAACCTTCGCTCCAACATTTTTTTTGGCTCCCGAAGCCATTTATACAAAGTGAAACTCATCATGTTTGACTGCCTTTACCTTAATTATTTTTAGCATTGCACTGGAAATAAAAATTTTGGTAGCACCTGGATCTATCAAAATGCTAAGGGTCTAGTCCTCTCCATTGGGAATTCACACTGGTAAGGTGGCTCCCCACATGTCCAAAACCCTATCTATGGTCCAGTACTCCTAGTACTCGAAGTAGAAGCTAACGCCCACCGACTTGGAACCCTGGTTTGTTCTGCTGAACAAGCCTAAACTACTGGTGTTGTGGTCGACATTGTTGTGGTGCTCTGTAAGGAGTCTGCTGCTAAGGCATTGGTCGCTGAGGTGTAGGGAAATTGGATACTCTATGGAAGCCACAATATCCTAGTGAATTTCTAGTTAGTGTCCGATGCTGCTGCACACCTGATGACACATGCTTCGCTTGTCTCGCTGGAGTCCTACTCTAACCCCCACTGATAAGATCCTCCTCTGCTATGAGGGCCTTCTGGATGACATCATGCAAGTTTTGAGACATCATAATCCTAACCTTTGCATGAATTTCAACATTAAGGCCAAACACAAACCTGTTGACCTTAAGTTTCTCGATATTCAGGTGTGCAGTATACCAAAGTAGCTCCATAAAATGGGCCTCGTACACGAGAACCGTATGACCACCCTATTGCAAGGAGTTGAGCTCATTTAGTTGATGTTGAATGAATTCCTCATAAATATACCTCTCCCGGAATGGTTCCTTGAATAGTTCCCATGACAGGTCTTCGACTTCCATGTTCAATTTCGGCAGGAGAGTCTTCCACCATAGAAGAACATTCCCCCTTCAGTTGAAATACCACCATGCATTCCTTCATGATGGAGGTCGTAATCATGAACCATGAAGAACATTTTCTTTCTCTCCAACCATGCCTCGATGAATGAGCCATCTGCGACACTCGTGGACTTGAGAACTTATCCTTCTCGATTTCTTGGTGAAGCTAATGGTACTGGCATGGGTGCGCTATGGACCCGCAGGGGTATAAGCACCCTGGCCTCATATCAGTACAGATGGTGAATCAAGGCCTTTGTCATTCCCTGGAAGGGCCTTGTTAGACCATCATCATCCCTTATATCAATCGAATCCATCCGAAGGACTTGTTCTCCCCCCTTGGGGTTAGACTCTGAGGGCATGGGCACTTTTGGAGTTGTCACACCTCCTTCCACGACACCACGTTGCGAACCTCTGTTGCATCCTCTAATCGATATCACTGCATGAACACGTTAAAGTTTTAATTAGCACTAGGTTATTACTCAAGAGTTTATTGCAGTGGAAAGCAAGGCAATCCATAATCGTAGGGTTGAACTCGCTCTGATACCATATGTAATGACCCTTGTCGTTACGATAACATGTGATGCAAAACAACTGCAATATTTTTTTTTTTAAGCGGGAAGGTAACAATGAAAAATTTCGATCAATGCAATTCAACGACGAACACGATGCATGCAAGTCATGCAACAAGCAATTAATGACCAAACACACTAGCACATTATGCCACTGGATGTAACATACGAAAATCAAATAGACAAATAAAAATGACTACCTTCCCGTCCTACCCTGTCGGGTTAGGACATCCAGGTCGCATAAGAAACATCAATTAGTCCCATGCAACAACTTCCTCGATAAGTATCTAGAACCCTCCCAATGAACGAGAGATCATTATTAAAAGCTATAATCAGGTACAACCTCAAAAGAAAAAACAAAAACATGCACATCGGAAGGCGCATGACCCTAATACAGGTTTCATATGCGTTATCAATCAACATGCACAATGATCCCAACTTAAGGATTCATGTTGCCGATATGATGAGCGCACAACAATCCCAAGCACAAATGACATCTAACCCTTTAACCGAAGAAAAATCCAACGCTCTAGGAGATCGAAGTAACTGTTAGTAATACATGAAGACTATACACAAGCACCTAATCACAATTCCACAAGACGAAAGGTGACATCATTCAATAATTAAATTGCGCAACTAGCCGAAGGATTTCTTGTTTTCTTAAGAGTTACTTTTATCAACGAAGTCTCCCATACTATAAAATAGAAATAATTTGAGTAATATCGATAAAACTCATGTGCAGGGATATTCTATTTTAATTCTCTATATAGAGGAAGTAATATTCGAGTGTTTTCTTAACCATAGGTGACATAAAAAATTAAAGAAACATAGGCACAATTTCTAGACCAGATAATTAAATAGTTCAAGGCATCAATGTATATGCAATTAGCTACATCATGATCCATTCTCCAACTCTATAAAACAAGAATAAATTGAAGAATATCTAAAATTCAAGTGTAGGGATAATCTATCTTAATTCTCTATATAATAGAAATGTATTTGAGAGATAGCCTAATCATATGTGATATAAGAAATTAAGGAACTGCTAAAGCCAATAAACGTTGATATAAATAATTGATACAATCCATTACATAACTGATATAGAAATTAAACGTCGATATAAAAATGGATATAATTACATGATTGATACACGCAATTAAACATTGATATAAAAACACATATAATTACATGACTGATACACGCAATTAAACGTTGATATAAAAACATATATAATTATAGGACTGATACAATTTAAAAAGTTGATATAATTACAGGACTGATACATGCAATTACATGACTGACATAGCAATTAAAATGTCTGTCTAGAATTGATATTGTTGTCTAATAAAAGGAAATCACAGAGTAAAAATCACAGTGGTAAATCACAGTGGTAAAATTTTCAATGGTAAGTAGTAGGAAGGGAGATCATGCTGAAATCGCAGGGGTAAAATCTCCATGGTAAAATCACTATTGATAAATCTAATTTTTGAGGAAAGGAGAATGTTTAAATGGTGGGTACGAGTCACCCAAATTCATTGGGAAAGAAAAACGATTTAACCCCTTTTTGCAAGGAGCCAAGGAATCGTATATTAATCCTTCATAGATTAATCATTCAATGTAGAGATAATCATTCACCTTGAAAACATAGAGATGATCGTTCACATAGAAAACACATATATAATCATTCACCCAGAAAACACAATGATAATCATCCACACAGAAAATGCAGAGATGATTGTTCACCCAGAAAACACAGAGATAATCATTCACCCAGGAAACATAAAGATAATCATTCACACAGAAAACACAGAGATAATCATTCACACAAAAAATGCAGATATGATCATTCACATAGAAAATGTAGAGAGACCTATGCAAATTGTGGAGCAAAATTCATAGATTATTGATGCTATTCACTAGAAGAAATATAAAAAGGAAAATGCAGAGAGAAATAACTCTGAGCTTTCAAAGGTGGTTTCGCTGCACCTAGTAGTGAATTCACTGGGCTATCAACAATAATCTACGTAGAGTATGGTAAACAATGAACAAAGAGCATTGAAGGGTGATCTAGCAAGAGATCTTGAACATAATGAAGTGGAAACATTGGGTGAAGTGAGGGTTAAAACAATATGTAAACACACAGTGAAAACTCAAGTAAAAGAGAGGGTGCCAAGATTACAACTCAAGGGAAAATGCAGAGGAACTCGCTACAAATAAACACTGGTCAAGGGAATGATCCTACACTTATTATCCATGCATAGGAAAGTAGGGAATTTGAATCGAAGTCTTTAACACCAGAGTGAAAGACAATCGATTTGACTCCTAGCTGACTGCTCAGGCACATACTAATAACTTAAAGGATCAAGGAACAGAGGATAAAAACAGAAATCGACATTCATATCTTCCCATGGAGAAGCAAATAATGAAATAAAAGCGTAGTCAAGGAATAAAGAAAACTCAGGAAGGAGATACAAGAGCGCAAGCAAGGTTTTGAGTTTGGAGTTCATTATGGCCACGTGCAAATAAAAAATAACTCAAAAATAAAGAATATTATGGATAGAAAGGGTTCTTACTGAAAGAATCAAGAGACAAGGGGATTACAATTACCATAGAAATACATGTGCAAGGAAATCTCATGGAAATGAAAACTTCATTCGGGTATAGTAAAATAAACAAGTGTAATTTACATTCATTACAAGTAACAACTTTAACATGCGTACCTTAGCCAAATGAGAATGCTTTGAGGTCATTGTCCCATGTGTTCTCCCTCCAACTCCTGCTTTCCAATTGATGTGACCTCACTAGTACCTCCCAGCCAACGCTAGGGGTAATCTTCTTCTCCCTGAGCCCCCCAATCCGCAAAGGGGCCACACACATAATACCAGAGAATTAGCATCCATATTGCTTCGCAATGTCGATCTACCACTTGTTACCCGAGCTGAGTATCACAACTCCCATAAGAGAAAGTTCAGTAAAGATGAAATTTGAACTGAGTAATGTTACGCAAGACAAATGATGATCAATACTCCTCCTTCACCATCTCTTTTATAGATTTTCCTAGTAAATAGTTTCCAAAAATTCTCATTAGATTCCTTTTTCATTAATTTAATTAGGAAAAACCTCTCCCATACACATATGGCCCAATCCCCTAGTTTCACCAAAACATCAATTTTATTAATTAATTAATTATTCCTATTCCCTCACACACCTAAAAGCGTTCCTAAAAATGCTCCTCGGTGTCCCAAAATTCCCTTACAAATCTTAAATGACTTATGCCTTACTCATCCAAAAATGAAGGTATTACTGATAAATCACAAGTTAGTTTAATGTACTTTTTGCATCGGACCATTAAGAATGAGAAATACATAAACTTGTTATCTTGTTTGCAGAATATCAAATGCGACTTTTACTTGATGCTTATTAATGTATAAAGAGATTGGATATTAATATTCATACTACAAATGAAGAGAATAGAATAGAAAAATAGAAAGATAAATAGAGACAAGAGGTTGATAATAGAGTTCACCAATCATTGGCTACATCTACGGGCCTGCTTCCAAGTGGAGGATCTCTTTATTGCTCTTTAAAATGCTCAAAGTTCTCTTACAATGCTCTTTGTTGTTACATTACATGATTCATGTCTTTTGTACAAGACCTCCTTGCTCAGATTCATGCATGCACCATCAAAATCCTCTCAACAATATGAGAAAAATGCCTCTCAAAACATGAGAAAAAGCCAAAATTTACAAACTGGCCCTTCAAAACCATACATCAAAAAGTCTCCTACAAGCTTCAAAAATCATGGTTCTTATAGTTTTCAAGGCTCAGATGAGGAATCCCAACTTCCTTCAAGATCTGGCCTCTTTATGGGAATAAATCCCCCTTCAAATGGCCTAAAATCCTCAAAAAATCCATTTTCTAGGCATAATATCAGTTAAAAATCACTTCTGTATAGTTAAAAACCCATTTCTTCTACAAAATACACAGTAAGCCCCCTTGGGCTGGTGCGCTCTCCCTTTATAAGGTCACATGAGCTTCATATGGCCAAGCGTTAGACCAAAAGTGCTAAGCGTTGGCCCATACTTATGCTAGCTTGTGGTTTTGGGGCACATCTCATGTGGTCTCAACCTAACTAATAAAATATGTGTGCACCCTTGTAGGATTAGGCCCCTGGTCTTGTGGGATCCGCCCGAGATCCAAGGGCTATGTTCTATCAAAATCCTCATGCATATGGTTATGGTAAAGCCCCCGCGCTCCAGGTTCTATGCAATGAAAGTCGACCACGGATTGGGGCTTAGCCCCAACCCCCTCCTTTTTGCGCCCTACTAAACTTTACACCATATATATATTTAATTACATTTGATTTAACAAGTAATACATGGACACATTGGTGTTAGGTCATTTTTGAAAACTCTTGGGCTTGGTGGGTGGTCGTGGGTTCAAACCCCATCGACCCTAAAATTTTTGGAACTTTCCATATGAAACATTGACTGGGTGCCACGTGTCTGCCCATGCCTGGGCCACGTGGCACCATCTCATTTGCCCAAACTTTGCCACATGTCCAACTCTAATTGGATCTGCCATCCACATCTACCCAGTGAACTGCTGCCACTTGTCAGACTGCCATTGGTCTAAGTTTGCCTCATGTGGTGTCATTAGTGATGTCATGCTAACATCAGCGTTGACTTTTGGACAGTTGACCTTTGACTTTTTACCTATTTGGGTTTTCAATTAGAACGCGATAAATTTCTCATACGGAGCCCGTTCGACGAAGTAAATACACTGTCGAAATTAGCGTGACGAGCCATTCGCAATGGAATTGGTTTCATTCAATTCTGAGAACTTTGATTTTTGAGCATTTTCTGAGCCTGGGGAGCGTCCTGGATCACTTACTTAATTCCTAGTTTAGTTCATAAATAGAAGGTTCCAAAGGCTAGATTCCTTACTAAGTTAGACATTAATTTTTTTCTTTAAGTTTCCCCTTTTCTTTTAGTTTCCCTTTTTCTTTAAGTTTCCTTTTCTTTTAAGTTTTCCCCCTTTTTCCTTTTTAACTAAAAATCAATTTAGCAAGTGTCGATAAAACAACCATTTACCCTTTTAATAAATTTAATCCTCAATTATAACTTTTACTTTAATAATTAAGTCTGAATTTCTTACCCCCCTTCTTGTTACATGTTTATTTATTTATTTTCTTTAACCACATGTTCTACTTAGACCTAGGTTTTAATTTCCCTAGGTCGGGTGACAATTTTTAAGGGAACTTTTAGTTATTAACTTTACTCATACCGTCATTTATTTTAGGGCCAACCAGGTTCTAAGGGGGCATATTTTTCTAGGCACTAGGTTTATTAACTTATCATAGTTAAAATCGCGATGTGCCCTTCTAGATGCAGTGCGTGCTCCAAGGGTGCCACTCCCCTCTTTCCATTTTATTTGCGTGACATGCCCTTCAATACACACTACGTGCTCCAAGGGTGCCACTCGCCTCTTTCTATTTTATTTGTGCGACATTCCCTTCAAGATGCATTACATGATCCAAGGGTGCCACTCGCCTCGTGACTGAATTTGGTAGACGTCAAATCCCTGGAGTTAATACTCCGCTAGGTGATCTTGTGGGAGTCTAAGGGCCTCTAAGGAATAAGGCCCCTTCCTTATTGCGCACCCCTTATAATCATCGTGAGCGACTGTCACAATATTCACTCACAACATCATGGGTCTTCTCGAACTAGGTAATCGTTAACCTACAGTTTGAGCCACAAAGAGAGTGCTACTAGGTTGTGGAAAGGCTACTGCCACACCTCTCCCTCAATGTCTCTAGCTATCGTGCATGACCTCTCTACTCCAAATGTGAGTCTGGTTGGCAAGTTATCGTCAACCTTCATCCATCAACGAATCATGTCAGCAATAATAATCAATCATCATAAAATCTAATCATATGTACATATGTCACATCAATCCACATTCAAACCCTAACAACCCAATCCCTGACTGGATCTAGATTCTAAGGGGTTTCATCGATGCCTTTGCATACTCAATGTCTAGAGTCTTGAACACTCAGGAGAACCCAATCAATAGCACCTATCGATGTAAATATAACAAAAATGGCATAACATTAAATACATAATGTCTCATAATCATAATCAAAATAGCCAATAGTACAATGACCTGGATCACTTGCACGCAAGTGTCCTCAAAGAAAAATTTCGCTCAATTCATGCAAGAGAGGGATATTACAACATACATACATTACATTGATTTGCAAATATAATAATTCTATTTGAATATAAAAGCTTTGAATATTCATAAACTCAAGGCCATGGAAAGAAATGTATGGGAACATAATTTTTAATTGTCCTCATTACACAATAAAAAATTAATTGACCTTGTAGGTGACATAGAATCCCTAGGATAGATTTCCCGTTTTCTCCATTTGAAATGCAATAAAAACATTAACCATCCCTTTTAATTAAGGTGACGTCTACTTAGGATCACACCTCCTCCAATTGACCTACGCTGCATGGATCTTTAACAACCATGACCAAATCCTAGACCAAGCCTTTTGACATCAAAAGGACACACCTTAAGAAAAAACCTATATTGAAAATAGAGACTCTACCTAAAAGATGAAATAACAATAGGAATTGCCATTTCGTTCTTTCTAAAAATTATAAATTACCTCTGAAACGCCTAAGATATTGGAGGCAAAATGATAAAAAGGTCATTCTAACACATAAGGTAAGCATTGGTGGGATATCCTTGGTCAATATCCCTACACATTAAGAGGTTTTTTAGCCTTCAAAATACCTTGGAACCAATGAATCACCACACCAATGCTTACCTTATCTTCATGAAAATCAATTTTATTGGTAAATTTTCATTGTTTTCTTTCCTTATAAGGGATATATAAACAAAATATCCACTCCTATTTATTACAAATCATAACTCACCATATAGTAATACTTCTAAAAATTAATATCTTGTATACTACTTGAAACAAATACATCAACTATAATCATAATTCCCAAATAGGCCAGAAACTATATCTGATCATAAAAAAAATAGTAGCATAGATGGTCGTAATATAGCCCATACCATCATCATCTTCTTACTTCATTAACATCTAAAAATATGAAGTGATAAGTAGCCTATACCTTCAACACCATAGATAAATACAAGTTCCTCATGAAAATAGGAGGAAATATTGCAAGATAATTCTTATGCAATAAACTACGTGAAATATTCCTAAGGGTGCCCATCCCTTGATGTTATAATAGTCCATGGATCAACATCCAGTGGTAGAATCGATTTGGAAATGGAATGTATGTCTTTATTATTTTATGTATATGCATGTGAGAAACAAAATGTGTTAAAATCATCCCAAAAAACAACAACTTCCTCTAAAATGTGTCTCAGAAATAATTCAACATCCTACATTCCCCATCTACCCATTTGATTATAGCTAAAGGATTACCATAAATATGAATATGAGAAATTACCTTTTCAACAACAAGCATTATTTATATTTTTAAAGAAAACATTAGCATAATTATTGGTTCCCTCTCCCAACCTTGATGTAAATTTGTAATAGTGATTATCATTTAGGAATATAAGTCTTTCAACCTCACATCTTGGTGGGGGAACACTATCTATCGCCATCAAATAAATCCAATGCACTATACTTTTCAATGAGACCATGGTCCATTTCCCTACCCTTAAATGAATCAAGTTGAGACTTAAGTCTCCCAAATATAACTTTTCTTTTATTAGAACACTAAAAGGGAGAAATGGATAACCCTTAAAAGATACATGTATTCCTTACAATTCATATACCCAAAATTGCTACTATAAGGAGAGCGCAAAAGTATTTTAGATCAGGATTTACAATATAGTTTTTGACAAGATAAAATATTGTTTTTCCCTTCCAACCTTCTTGAAAAATTGTTGAAGTTTCCATCTCTACCCACACCTACTTTAGATATTCATAGTGTGTTAGTAGATGACATATGGTTTCCTCATTTTCTTGACATGATAAACAAACACTAGATCTATTCTTATTTCTCTTTTCAAGCACTTCCTAGGTTACAAATTCCTTCATGAAATCCAACCACAGGAATATTTTTTACTTTGTTATAAACGCATTATAATCCTAATATTTAACAAAGGTTTCCACTATGATTGGGTGTGCTCAGGTATTTCCTCGATGAAAATTTCCTTATATCCTAATTTGGATGTATAAATCCCTAAGATAGGGTTTTTGGTCTAGAATAATGTATCATCATGTTTTATTCAAATGTGGCTACCATTTATCTTATAAATATAGCCTTCCCATTGATATCCATCATTCCCGTGTAGTCCTCATAAACCTCCATTCTCATTCCACTGACCAAACTTGTGTCATTTTAAGATAAACTACCTAGGAAAGACTACAAATGCCTTTCTCATATAGAGAGTTAATTACATTTTTGGGTAGACTAAATTCATTCCTACAACCATCCCATGGACGAAATGTTATCCTCACACGTTCACCATTTCTCACTTTCCAACATAATCAACTACATATTAGTTGTAAAATAAGCCAACTATTTCCTTCCAAATAATAGAAGTATTATTGGTAAAAATATTTGTCTAGATTTGCCAATTTACAAGTGAATCAGGTTCAATATAATTTTGAATTATTAGTTGACTCAACATCCACTTGTTATAAATCAAGCTCTAGACAAATCTATCTTCTAGAGCATTCCCAAAATCATAGATATTCTTGATTCCCTGCCCACTAGTTTGATTATATTTTGAAATAGTCCATCACTTAACTAAAGGGATGACCTCTCTTTCCTTCTTACCTATTGACATGACTCTAAAGATCATTTTTTTCTAAAAACCCTTTAGAATAAATGTCATGGAGTTGAATAATATTGAGACAACCTCCATTATAGGTTTAACCAAATCTAACATCCCACATATTAACAACCAAGCATTACACCATGTAGTCCTTGACTCTACCACCCTTAATAAATGATCTTAATAAAAGAATGGAATCTCGAAAAAATTCCATGGTCCATTGGTTAAGCCCATGAATTTTACCCTTTCAAAATCTATGAAGAAAATATCACCTATTTTCTTTAGAGATTTTTGTTATTCACCTCATTCCTTAATTCAATATAAAAGATAGGTACGCAATATTCCATCTTCACCAGGGGTGATTTTAAGAATCTCCCTTAAATTTATATGTATAATAAATGGGCAAATGCCCATGATACATAGGAAAAATTGAAGGCTATTTTATCAAT
>JZKD02S2055717.1:31498-43020 GCA_000966675.3 Picea glauca | reverse complement strand
GCTATGGTTTTCTCTGTGAATACTCTGGACTGTTGGCGTTTAAAAAGTAAAGAATGGATTTTATTGCATGGATAGCCTCTACATTGGTTTTTTTTGGTGTAAAACATGTCAGTCAACTTGGGGTTTTACTCTGGTTCTCTGTGGAAAATATTATAATGGTAAAACAAGTTTTGAGTTTTTATTTGTGCGGGTGTTTACCACCAGTCTAGATATTATTTGATGTCAACCCTTTTTGTCTCGGTTGTTGTTATGATTCATCCCTCCAGGTTGCAATGCAACTATCGACAATGGCACTGTTCTTGCTTTGTTTGGCTGAGCCCCGAGCCATTATTTGTTATAGCATTTACTTTTCATCACTGTTGTTGAACGAATAACACAATTGTTCTTGGGAATCACCCAGTTCTTTAAATGGAAGTTTGTATTGTGTTTAGTTGGCCACGGGTTGCATTTGGGCACGTCGTGGTTCTGTGCTCAGGCATTTTTCCACATTGTTTTTAAGTGTTCACTCCTCTCATCTATGTTGCAGCAAATGACTCATATGTTGGTAACCCTCACTGTCAAGTTGTTTTTTGAAGGTTATAACATCTCTGGTGTTCGGAAAGGGCACTATCTCTATGTGTTTTCGAGGATTCTTCCTTGTCTTAGCCAACTCTCATTACCTCTCTGCAATAAAGTTTTAAAGAACACAACTTGTTTCTAGTCTATTGAGCATGACTCGGTTCTACTAAGCCCGACTTGTTTCTGTTTCTCCTCGGGAACTTTTTCGCTCTATCAAGATTTTGGGTTACAAGTTAAATGACTATGGTGATTTAAAAAAAAAAAGTACGGGCTCTCTGACTTCAAAGACCATCTCTCGATCAAGTCTCTGTATTTCCTCTCTGTGATAAATTTGTCTAAAAAAGAAAAGGGAATGGGTTATCTACAGCCCTGAGAACTTTCCTTCTGGTCGATTTATGGTTATTCCATCCATTGCTGTGTTAAACCCTAGCATGATCACGATCCCATTTAAGTTTAAAAGGCAATTGTGTGTGATTGGTCCATCAAACATGATCTTGGTCTTGTCAAGATTAAAGGAGACACATGTGTGTGATATGGTTATGTTCTCCTCGCGCATTATATGACTCTGTATTTTATTGAGCATTTCTTTTAAAGGGAAGTCTGTACATGGATCTCAGGCTTAGAGCTACATGTTTATGGTTAAATACTATTGTCGAATCAAGATTGGTGTTGATTATATTGTTGATGACTTGTGTGTGATTAAATCGGGCTCGATTATTTTTTGGATGACAGTGGATTGTGTCAGTCAGTATTGGAAAGTTGACTATTGGTGGTTAATACCAGGTCTGTTATTATTTGATTGCAAAGGATAATATTGGATATGGATAATTGGAATCACTGTGCATATTATATGTATATTTTTTAAAAGAAAAAGGTTAGCATTGGAGCATGCATGATTGTGTTTCGAATAATTATGATGTTGGCAACGATGTAATATGAGGTTGCATAGATATGGTATAAGATGCAAGGATTGATATAATTGAAGAAATTCTGGGCAATTGAATTGTTTTTTATTGAAGTCAATAAGCATTATGTCTACAATTAAGAAACAGTTAAATGATTTTGGTCTTAAAAGTGGATGCTTTTTGGATTGTAATTGGAACAAAGTTATGGTTATTGTTTGATTTAATTTATTTTTGTGAACAATATCCATTTTATTCCCTCTCATATTCTCACTTTTTTGTTCATTATACCCCCCTCACGATCCCGTTTTCATTTTTACACGCCCCGTTCTCTAAAATAAATTAAAAACTATGTATGACAGTGGTAAAGATGTGACACAAAAATAGGTGGTAGCTGATATATTTTGGTATTGTTTGCACAGTTAGTTATTTAATGAATTGTTGAGAAATACTCGTGTTCTTATTCCCTGTCATGATATCACTTTTTCGCTCATTACAATCCCTCCAGATATCCCATGAACCCTATTTCACCCCCTCCTCATTTGACAATTATTAAATAATTATTATGGATTGAATTGCATGGGTATTATGTTAATTTCTGAGCCAAACTTTGTTTCATATAAGGAGAATGTCATGTATGGTCTGCTAAGGGATAGTTGCTAATAAATTGTTGCATACAGGATGAGTTTCTTCAACAGGGGTAGCCATGGTAGAAACAATAGGGGAAGAGGTAACTAGAACAAAGGGCCTAGAAGTCCCAGATTCTCAATTCATTTTGATGTCGATCCTTAGGATTTGAACCAACTTTTTCAAGCTGGGTTCTTCAATTGGATTGGACAAGGGATAATTCAGCCTAGACTAGAGAGGCCTCCCTTTCAGCCCCAAAATATCCCTGGTATCCCCGTGCCTCCCCATGTATCTATGCAACCAGAAGTTTCCAAAAATGATGGATGGCAGGACATTGTTCATCAGATAGTCTCCCACCATCGTGGCTGGCCCAACTTGTCATTGCCTCCTCCTCCTCCACCTGTAAACCCAAATTCCCAGATTTCCACTGCACACTCACCTATTAAGTCTTCTCATGCTATAAAATGACTTAAAACCAAGGCTCCCCATATGCAAGACAAAGGTAAAGCTGGTACTTCCCCCTCATCTCCTTCAAGTGATTCAACAAAATCAATGTCCTCTCGTATGCACCTGAGGGACGATTGTTCCCATGTTATTAGTGAAATTAAGCCTCAAGGTTCCACCCAATCTAAGTCTAATTTTGGGAAGTCTAAAGGGGACAACAGTGACATAAGAAGGATTGCCTCTCAAAGTGGAAAATATGGATTTTGATTTATATGTTTATGGTTGATTTGTTGAAGACAATGACCTGCAGAAATTTTTGGACAACAAACTATTTTTTTGGATAATGTGGTTATTTTGGATATAATTTGAAATAATTCTGCTATTTAAATTTCAATTTTTGGAAATAATTTATGGGACTTACAAGGAAGCATGTGTTTAATTGGTTGTCTAATTGTGTTTATTTTTGTTAAGAAATAAAAGGGCGTCACAAGTGGTCCCACCTACTTAGTTATTATTTAATAAAGACCCTTAATTATTATTATTATTATTATTACTTCCCCTAAACTGAAATTAGTTAAGTTTAATTAACTTAACCAAATGAGGTAGTTGAACTACTTCAAGTGATTTGGAATGCATAAAAGCCAAATGAGAAGGAAGAAAAAGGGGATAATAGAAGGAGAAAACAATACTAAGGTTTGCTCTTGAGCTTTATTGAGATAGTTCAATTTTCATTCATTCTTCAGTTCATCAAAGGCCTAATTTTCTTTTTGACAATAGGGTGCTATGGTAGACAACAAGGTTCAAAGCTGAACCATATCATTCAGATGCTTGTTTCAAAGGTGTTTATATATCTTTGATAGTCTGCGTATACTTGTCTATTTATGGATTGAGTTTCATAACTGATAAAGGATATTGTGCAAAGTCAAGTTGGCAGCAGTCTGTGGCAAGATGATCCAGATTTTAAAGTTCAGTTTTTACTTCTTGTCAAGGTCCTTTTTTATGGTTTTCATTGGGGATATCTAAGTTTGACCTTGGTCCATTCCCTCACAGGGATTTTTGTAAAGAGAAAGATACTTTTGATTTCTTGGAATGAAATAAAGTGATTTCTATTCTGTATCATTTATATTAATATATGACTTGATTACTTTTGCTTTTGATCTCCACTTTACTTTCTGCAATCTGTATATGTTCAGAAAATTATATAAAAATTTCATATTTTACAACAATCTTTTCATTTAAAAAATCAGCCTAAGCCCTTGTAATTAATACTTGTGAATTGGGAAATACTTTTTGAGGCTATAAAACATAGGGTAATATTCCCGACTATCTTGCCTTAGCCAAGCAGGATTCGAAAATGCTTGAGTAAGATAAATTCGTATCTTTTCCTCAACAATGTGTATCTTCATTTATTCTTGCATGGGATCTATTAAAGGTTTCAAACCACTTACATTTGAATAATATTGGATTAATTCCCACATATTCCAATTCAATATCAATAACATCATTATCTAAAGCATGTGTGTGACTTATTTGTTGGATTTCCACCATAACTCCACAATATCATGTCTTTCACTTTTCATATGTCTTCTCCACTTGAAAATGATGGCCACATACATAAATTGAAGGGTACAAGCATGCATGTTATACAATTTAGAAGGATTTCAAACACATGCAGTTTAAGTGATAGTATGATTATGAATAATAAACAATATATTTGTATGCAACTAGTGTATATCACAACAAGATAATTGTTTTCATAAATCCAAACATGGATATGAACATTATTCATTGTGCTTGCCTGTAGTTATATATAAAAAGAAACATTTCTTTGAAACTCTTGTCACTCCTATCATCTTTTATGGATTTGAATTTTGGAGTTGTGGCATCTCTAGAGAATCATGGAGAAGAATTACACAAATCTGAAATCATTTTGTAATTTACAATTGTAATATTAAGAGAAGTACACCCTATCATATCCTCTTCGAAGAAGATGGTATTCCCCTATCGAGAGTATAGCTATGAGTAGGTACCTAGTGTACAGTCATAAGACAAATAACATGAAATACAAGAGCATTTAAAGGTTGCTTCAAACTCTAGTCAAAGTCACTTGTGGCTTAAGAGGGGTTGACACAAACATGCTAAGTCTTGGTTGAATCGTTGGATAATAGAGGAGAAGGTCACTTTTGCATAATATTTATACAATTAAAACTACTATCACATTTAAATTAAAGGAAAATTTGTGGTGTGATAAAGAGATAAAGGATAAGAGAAAATTAAGATACTATAAAGAGGTCATTAGCCCCAATATAAAAAATCAAAAGTTTCTTCTACTGTAGCTAGCTTAAAAAATAAAGTCAACATTGCTAAAGGAAGAATGAACTCTCATAAGATCCACAATGAAACATGGCTTTGAAAATTTCTTAATTGTCACGGTATGAAAGAATTTTTCATCTTTATGATACTAAGAAGGTTGAGGATGAAAAACACTTTCTCTTGGAATATCTTGTGTATACCCATGGTTGTCTCTATTTAAAAATATCTATAACAGTACCAACCTTCCTAACCTATTATCTCATCAAAACTATGGATATTTAGGAAAGGTTCTCTCTGATCTTTTCAAGCATAGAAATAAAATGTTAAAACAAAAAAAATAAATTCCTTTTCACTTTTATTAGGGTCTAATAGATCAAAGTTGGTATCAGTGGACGATAAGAATCATCATAATTAGTTAGGTATTTGGTCAAGGAAAAATGACATATATACCTTCTTGTAAGCACATCCCCTATCGATGTTCAATGCCTTTGTTCCTTGTAAGCATTGAGCTACATGTAGTATTGAATTTCTTTATTATATGTTCTTTTACCCACCTATTGGTGCAATGATTCAACCCATGTTCACATGGTCCATTTGGTAATACTTCCCCTTGATTGATTTTTTCTTTTTAATTATTAATCTCTTACTCTCATCATAGGAATCCATCCAACATCTCGTTGCATATGAATTATATAACATGAATTTGTCTATTGCCTCTATCTCATTGAAATTTGTACATAAACAAATTAAATAATTATAGTTAGATGATGTCATGAAGAACCAAGCTAAGTGCACTCCATTGATTATATATTGTGATGATCATGATTAATTATGTTGTCTCTTTTTGGAGACCAAGGTCCACTTAGGTTTCCAAAAAAGGTTTGATGTAGTCCAATGATGGCATTTTTAATCCCCACGAGGGGAATGTTTCACCCAGAGCACGTGCCATGACTAAGGATAGGGAGGTAAGTTGCCAAATGAGTGGTTGACCATTCATACCTAACATCCATTATAACAAAATCTATACTATTATTGCATAACTCTATAATATTCATATCATATGTAGGTTCATAACATGACATAGATATCATGTAATAGAAAGTAAATAGAGTTATCAATACACCAATCATCAATGTAAAGTAAACAATATATAATTTGAAAATAAGGGGGTCTTCTATTACTCCATAGCAACATCCATATCCCATACATATTCACACCCTCAAAAGGAATACATGTGGTTCTTAACAACAACATTATCTTCCTTCTTACCACTCTGCACACTATCCAAAATTAAAGGGGCAAACAAGCCTCAACCACACCTATTAACTCACCCTCGATTCAACTCCACTGCTCTACTTTACTCTACTCTTATGCCTATCATTCAAATGAAGGGACCAACTTTGGTACCAAAGCTAAAGCATGAACTCTGGACTAAKTAAAGGTGTCCAATTCATGAGTTCACTTCCTCAACACAATAGAATCCCTGATAATGAAGGTTTGTGTCTTGTCATTATTTGGTTCAAAAGGGTGCATTTGCAAAAAAACCTACCAMTTTCCATTCACAAAGAGCTATAATATCATAAATTTAGGTAGGCAGTTTGCRCAATAGGCTAAAATTGTCTATGAGCAATCTTGTCTACCAATGCATCATCATGCAAAGTAGAAAGTTGATCAACGATGACTTGAATCTCATTGAGCTTAGCCACTCTATCAAGAAGATCGGTAGGCATGTAGGCTTCATTGTTTATCTATCGAATCTTTTCCTTCAATTCTTCAATGAGTTTTTCCCACTACTAGAGGAACCCCATCCTATATTTAACAATACCATAGATGATCTAGTTCTCTTTTCTAGCTCTCCTCATATGTGCATGTGTATGATGTCCTTCAACCACGAGGGGAGGTACCTTGTCCATGATCACCCATAAGTGTTGGTCATCGTGGCTATGTATAGTAACTAATTTTACCCACATAGACAATGATTATTGCCACAACTACCTCCAAGATGAACAAATTATACCTAAGGCTGCAATAGGTGGATAAGCGGGTACAAAATTTTCCAATTCAAGGTATACCTACTTTAATTCAAGCCAAAGGTTGTCTATAAGAACCTATACCATCTCCAACTCATGATTTGCTTACTATTGGGCTCGTAACTACATGTCCTTGTATGAAGTAACCTCAACTAATTGGATGTGCAACTATTGGTGAGCTTGTTGAAGGGATTTGTGAGTCTGTTTAACCCGAACACCTCTCTATTCAACTTCTTATGTGGTCAACTAAGCCATTCATAAAAAATATGGAGTAGAATATCTTTGTACATCAACTGCTTGCCCCAACACACTGGGCCAAGAACCCCCAGGTGGGCACCAATTTAACAATAACCCACTAGCAATAGACTAGTCAAAAAAAGAGGGTGTATCTTCTTCTAAATCTTGGTGAGCTCACAATCATATAAAGGTATAGAGGACCACCTCCCCTATGGAATCGATATAAAATGGTGTAACATTGACATGCTCTCGGTAGACCCACAACATGGTTTGATAATAAATAAGGTCTTAGGCTATTTTTTTAAGTTGTGCCATAGCTGATAACCACTCCAAAGGGATGTTGGTGTGGGAGCAGTGGCCAACACAGTCTCTCTGGGAGGAGAAACCATTCCTATCACTTTGTCTTCAACTTCTTTCATCATTGTGTCCTCCTCCTATTGTGATACATTTACTAGAAAATCATTCAAAATTGGGGAATAACAATCTAGATCCTCATTGTTATCAAACCCAACCATTCCTAATATTTTATGATAACCTCTAGTACCCTTTGGTGCACTTTAATGCAAATATCTCTTTTTCATATCTGTTGTGTCACCAAATGACTATATGTGTGCCTAGGGGGGACGAGGCCATGGTATGTTGGACTTCATGTTAAAAAGGGACACTAGGAATTATGATAAGAGATCCTAAAGCATCATCTTCATTATAGGCTACATGAATGGTAGGATCCTGCTTCACTTTGAACTCCTAGAAGGATTTTGAAGTCTCCTCTACATAAGACAACCTTTTCACATTTGCAAAATTTCCCAACATTGTGTACAAAGCTTCACTTTCAACAGCATGGAGATGAATAGAATTCCAAAAGGTGGAAACAATAGAAACTATGGTAGGTGTAAGTTCAGTGCTTGGATTTGGGGGAGATAGTGGCATAGGTGGAATCGAATGTACCTCAACTTTTAGGGGCTTCACGACCCTGGGTTCTTATGGGGGTGTCATCCTAGAGAAAGCTTTAAACAATGCATATACATTGCTTCAAATATCACCCAAAAAAGTAGCATCATTTGGAATTTGGTTCCCTAACTATGGAGGTAATGCAATCCATATTACACTATGAAGTATCACTGACCAAGCCTCGCATCATAGTCTCAGGGTCTAAATCAGAACTTGACTATGTTCCCTTTCTTTTCCACCACACCTCCTCCTTCAAGACTATTTTATTTCTTTTGAATCTACTATGGGGGTTCTGCAAAAGTTATAGTAGAATGGAAATTGTACCTATGGCCAAGTGAGACTTGCAAACCTCAGGTCATGAGTCAACTTCCCTATCCAAGACTTGCTCACTATGATAAAAAGGAAACGGGGAAACTTTGAATTCATCTCTATTTTTTGCTCTTGGTTTCACATAGGTGTTATATTTGTCAAAACCAAACCATATATTACCCCCATGCATGTATTTCAGGTACTTATACACCGAGATGATAGTGTTGATAGCCACACTCATCATATCGTACCACTTTTCAAAAGTGACATCGTTAATAGCAAAGTTTCGGTATCCTTACAAACCCTTCGAGGTTCATACGAAACTATAAGAATGGCCCAACCCTAGGCAGAATCAATCTACCAACCCTATGGTGGTTTCCATTTGAGCATGGTGAAGGCCATAAGAAAGTAGCCAAAGATGAAAGGAGCCCCGTGGCATAATCAATCATGCATACAACTATCAATTCCTTCATTGAAAAGGTTGGCCAATTCATATAGACACCTTTGATATAGAACTTACCAATAAATATGGTATCTATAGAACACTCACCCTTGGAATACTTCCTCATGATATGAAAAGTCATGATTTAGTAGGGGACTCGAATCCACTCATGATGAATCAAATGGATGATCACCCCAAATTCTTCGTGCTTGGTGTCATACTTCTCATACAAACTTGGCTCCTAGGCCTTCTTTTCATACTTTCCTTCTCTTTGGAATGTTTATGTGACATATTTCCCTTCCATAGACAACCTCATGAGCACTTGAATCTCCTGAGCATGAATTGGATAGACATGATCCAACCATGGGGCATTATGATAAACGTGACTCATAAAAAACTTAGTGCAACAAACAACTACACTTGTGTTGCCAAAGTTTGGAAGGTCTATTATGATCATCAAGGTGGAGTTACATAGTGTCTTGATTGCAAATTTTCTAACATGTACAATTTCCCCAATCCCCAAAGGAATCCAGTCCATGTACATAGATGGTTTCAAAACCATAAACAAATCATTATTATCCAACTCGTGATCAACCAACTATGTCTATTCCACTTTTTCAATGAGTTCACCCATGGCTTTCCCTCTTGGATCCACAATTTGCCCTACCAAATATTCATTGTTCCATGAGTGGTGAGACTTAGCATCATTAACTTTTCCCATTGTTGATAATTGGGACCATGTTATTATTTGATAAACCTAAGTGATTAAGGACCAAAATTGCGGAACAATTTGGGAAACTTCTGTCACTGTGGTGGGGGCATGGAGCCCTAATGTGACAATGAGCTATACACCACAGAAAAAAAAAAAATATTGTTGTGAAAAATAAATTAAGTCCTAGAATAAAAACTTTCAATTGAATTTACTATTGGTTAGTAGGGAGGGTACCCCTATGTGCATGTGAAGGATGGAATGAAAAACTCTTACCAACCTGACTTAATGAACATTTAGGAAATCACTGAATTGTCACTAAAAGCAATCCCATCAATCCATTTAGGGCACCTAGTGCCATTTGGTCATCACCCTAACCTCATGACTTCAACATGAACTCATCACAACCTCTTCCCTATACCTGACTAGGTTGATTATGCTAACCACAAACACTTGCAAAAAAATTCAAACCTCCACACTAATGATCATAAATATATTAAACTAGACTCAACCTATAGGGAAACAAATTTAAGTAGGTGGATTAATTTTATTGAATGTGATTGACTTCCCCCTCGATGAAAAAAGTGCAGCTTGGACTCAACAAAAATAGACAGACACTTCCTCAACAATAATGTTGTAGCAACAACTTTGACATAATTTGAAGTAAGACATGGCTAAAACCTGACTCAATACTTGATTAAATCTACAAAAAGGAGACAAAATAGACCAAGAAGACTAGAATGAAAAGGAGAAAACTAAAACTAAACTAAATTTACCTAACCTAATTGAACTACTATGCATATGAATGGTTAAAAAATAATGAATCAAGGGACCACTGTATAGGGTTTTAGGTGAGTTCCATTCTCCCATGCTAACCAAAGAATGCCATCGAGTTGAGCCAAGTGGGTTGCACCAAACTCTTTTATCTACACAATTAGAAATGGAATCAATGTATCTATAACTTGCATGATTGCTTCACATATTTATTGTCATATAGTAGAACCAAATCTCCCTTATAAAATGACTTGGTCTTGAGGTTGCAATCATCTTAGGCCTTCTATCCAACTTTCTCAATTTTGTAGTAGAAATTGACTAAGAATATATGTTCCTCCACCTGCATTAACTCAATTAATTGTTCCTGTAATGTTCCCAACCAAATTTTCTTTGAACATTGAGGTTTTTGTGTGTTTTTTGGTTGTGGTGTTTCGTCAAACACTTTGCAGACTTGTCTTCTTGAGTTGCGCTATGGTTTAATATTATGTTTGATTGTGTGTTTGCAACAAGTAAATGGTGTATATATAGAAAACATATAATCAACAAGATGCAATACAAGTAACACAAGAAATAGCCAGAAATACCTCAGATCTAAATTTATTTATAATAATAGCTGACCTCATAAAAAATGGAGTAGATCTGGAATATATATAGAAGAATAGAGTGTGTGGTTGATGATGCCTCCAAGATACAAGATAGAGATGAATATATAGGCTTCCAAAATCCTATCCAAGCTAAATACCAACTGACATTGAAGTCCAATTGTTACCCTCTTATTTAGGTGATGCCCTCTCTGGCACATTGCGCACTTCCTAGATGGAATAGATCAAGGAAAGTACAAACTCCTCTTTGATGGACTCAAACCTTTGCAAAACTACGTGAGAAGATAGATATGGTGATAGAAAGAATATATGAGTAGTCTTTGAGTTGTAGCTCAACTGGAAGACCTCCAAACCACAATATCTCTAAGACAAATGCGCCCTCACTAGCTTAAGCAAGTCAATAATTTGGCCTCCAAGAATTTGGCCTCTAAGTCACTAAAACCAAATTACAAACTATATATTGACGACTAGGAAACCCCTATGATAAGTATCCAGATTCCAAACCTCAGAGAGTGATCTCCCACTCCAAATCACTAGATCCCCTAGAAACAGTGCGCCCTCCTGAAGAGGAAACTCGCCCCACTGGAAGCTAGAATGAATGGATTAAATATTCCTCTCAGAAAC
>JZKD02S2055717.1:4799-31488 GCA_000966675.3 Picea glauca | reverse complement strand
TACAATCGTTAAATAAAGAAGGCCAAAAATACCCTGCTCACAAGATCTTCTGGGAAGTAGCATACCCAGACATATGACCACCACAGGCTCCAGAATGACAGTCATTTAGGGCTTTCTCGGCTTCGTCAAATGTGAGGCAGCGTAAAAAAACTGAGTCAATCCAACGACGATAAAGAGTATCACCGAGGATAATATACTGATGGGCTTGGTAGCGTATTCGATGACGATCAATACTAGACAAATTGGGCCGGAAAGTCTAGGTTTGAAGATATATGATGATATATCCATACTAAAGATCATCGGAATTAATCAGGAAAAGGGATTCATCAGGTAATGAATCGGCTGCTACATTTTCCGTCTCAGAGTAGGGAAAGTCACATATCAACTCAGCAAACATTAAGGATTTCTTAGAATTAGTGCGTTCGAATTCTAAGTCAAAATCCTGGAGTATCACGATCCATTTGGAGTATTTTCCCCCTAGTAGTTGATGTGTGAGAATGTGTTGCACAGGGTTGTAGTTAGAAATTACCGTAGTCTTGCGAGAGAGGATATAGTGCCAGAAACGTTGAACTGCTTGGATGGCTACCAAGGCCAGTTTTTCAACATGTAAATACTTGGTTTCGGTAGGCATAAGACTTCGACTCAAGTAATAGATGACATGTTCGTCATGAGAATCATCCTCCTGGATGAGAACCATAGCGATGGTGTAATCTGAGGCTGCGAGATAGAGGAAATAATCATGACTATAATCAGGTGGGAAGAGAAGTGGGGTACATGTCAGGGACAGTTTCAAAGCTTCGAAAGATTTTTTGGCAGTGGTATCCCATACAAAATCAGACCCCTTTTTAAGTAGTCGCGTAAATCCAAGAGTTAGCTCGGCATAGTTCGGGATGAAACGAGGAAGAAAGTTTGCTTTCCCTTGCAAACTTTGTAACTGGCAAAGCGAAGAAGGAGGATGGAGATTGAGAATTGCCTCGACTATCAAAGGATCTACCCTGATCCCTTGACGTGAAACAATAAAGCCTAGAAGTCGGCCGGATTCTACACAAAAAATGCATTTTTGAGGATTCAAGCGTATATGGTAAAACCGACATCGAAGGAAAATGGCTCGGAGGTGTATTGGATGATCTACACGGCGCATGGAATGAGCGGGTAAGTCGTCTAGATATTGCTGCACAATGTGGTTGATATCATGGAAGGCGTAAGACATAGCGCGCTGAAAAGTTGCGCTAGCATTTTTTAGACCGAAAGGAAGTTTCTGATAGGCGAAAGTGCCCCAAGGACAAATAAAAGCTATTTTGTGTTGGTCCGCGGGAACGATATTGATTTGATTATATCCGGAGAAACCATCCATCAGAGAGAAGATTTCACTTCTGGCACAATCGTCGACGATCTGGTCGACAAAGGGGGTAGGAAAGTTGTCTTTAGGACATGCTTTGTTAATATCCCTACAATCAACGCACACGCGGATTGTGCCTTGTTTCTTGTTGATTGGGACAAGATTGGAAACCGAGTCAGTGAGAGCCATTGGGTAAATAAAGTCGACTTTAAGAAGTTTCTCGACTTCAAGCTTGATAGCAACCGCTTTACATGGGTGGACCGGATGAAGGCGTTGCCGGATGGGTTTAGCATCTGGGTATGTCTTAATCTCATGTATCACAATGTCGGGGTCAACACCTGACATTTCTTCATAGCTCCAGGCGAAGACGTCACAAAATTCTTTGAAAAGCGACTTGTAGGTGACAATTTCGTCCAGGGGAACACGAAGCTCCGATATGCACATTTTCGACAATTCCAGGTTTTATGGATATGTCGAGGGGGATGGTGGGTGAGATATTACTTAAGTTCCCTTTAGAAAACACATCGTGTGTAGACTTGGGAATGGTAGAAATGACGACAATGGTCGACGGGGTCGAGATTCGTTGGTGGCTCTTGATGGTGTGTTGTTCTAGGAAGAGGATGGAACGATGATGTCCATCGTCCCAGGGGGTGTCTTCCATAATAGACATAATCATCTCATCCATGGGGAAAATGTCACAGAAAGGATATAGAGATAAATCACCAAGAGAGGGGGTAGAAGGGGTTGCCGATTGAATGGCTTGATAGGCAAATTCGACCAGACTCAAAGGCATTTCGTCGCTGTAATGAAGATGATCGTCGGGGTTGGGTACCATCCATGGGTTGTGAGATGCATGGGTTCCGTGAATAGAGGTGGAGATTATGTTGATCAAGGTGACAGATGGATGTGGAACATCGGGTGGTGGGATGGGGAAGGTACCCATTAACGAGGAGTCTTTAAGAAGACCCACACCGACGTTCTCGTATCCAGAGGGGGTTTTGGTAATGAATGGTATGTTGTCGGTACATGCATCCGAGTTAAAGAAGGCTAATTGGTCGACGGTAATTACCTTTCCTTGATGTGGGAAACGCATGACACGAAAAAGAGTTGACACAACTACGTGCATGGAATCAATCCAGCTACGACCAAGTAGAAGGTTGTAATCGAGAGGAGCGTCAAAGACTTCCACTTCAACTTGGACCATTTTGCCTTCTAACGTAATCGACAATGAAGGGAGGACACCATAAGGCTTAAAACCGAAGCCATTAAAGTCTTTGAGTGTGTTGTGGGATTCAGTCAAAGGAGGAGAGTCGATAGCTTTCCAGCAGGTAATAGACATGACACATGTCGAGGTACCCTCGTCAATAACTGTTCTACAAATGTTTTTGTCGGAGACAATAACTTGTATTTGGAATGCGAGTTGAGGGGGTAACCTTGGAATGTGATCTTCCAAGTCAAAAATTATTAAATTCGTATCCGTAGGGTCGATTCCACCGATAGCTTTCAACAATGCCTTCCGTTGTATAGGGAAACTTTGAAGGACTTCGAGGGCTGACATCGCGGATGGTGCTTGGGCCAGATCTTCAACAATATTGTAGTTTTGGGCAACACGGGCATGAGGATTGAAAGCTGATTTCTGAACGACGCCCTTTGGAGGAGGGCGAAGAATTGTGTCGAGGCTTGGTCACTCGAGATGAAGAGGACTGTTGGTAGGTGGAGTCGTGGGAGATGGTTGGATCAACGAAGGAGGTATCACATCAACCTTCTCTTTGGAGGAAGAATAATCTTTGGCTCGAGTGGTAAGTGTGATGTCATTTTTCTTTGAATCTCGTGTACCCATTAAGACATAGGATGTATTAGCGGGGGAAGGTTGGTCATGAATGACCAATTGGGCTTGTTGTTGAGAAGGGAAGGGTTGTGACAATACAACTGGAGTGGGTGGTTTCATGGTCCCTTGAAGGAACTTAGTAACCTCAGCTTGTCATGGACAATCCTTAGTGTAGTGATCATCACCACAGATAAGACAAGGGTATCGAGGTTTGCGCTTATCCCTATCATCAACAGGTGGTGTTTTGGTTCTTTCTTCTTGCAAATTATTTTTTTCCTCCTTATTCTTACCTTTTCCCTTTCTGGATTTGTTTTTACCGGCAGGGGTAGATTGAACAACATTTACCTCAGAAGTCTTGCCAGTGGGAGGGGTAGGAGACAAAACATTTTGAACATTGGAAGAAATGGGTTTGGGGTTGTTGCTAGAGGTTTGGACGAAATGAGGTTGGGCATGGAAAGTGCCAATCACACCGTCAGCTGCATAAGAAGCAACAGGAGTAGTTGAAGTGGCAGAAGTAGAAGGACGAGGCGCATCAGGGAGTAAGTCGTAAAGAGTACCCGTTTATGAGTAAACAAGGTCAAGGTATTGAGCACGACTAATGGCCTATTCTTCCGTGAAAACTCCACCCATGGCGATGTCACGACTGATGTCATTCATGAATGATTTCGTGAACCACTCTGCCAACAACTGATCGGGAAGTTCAAGTTTCATGAGACGTTTTCTCCATCACCACTCATGAATGTGATCGGAGATATGAGTGGCTTTGGTTTGTTTGAAAGAAGTCAAAATCTCGGTCCTTGTTTCACAGTGGATCGGTAACTGGTAGTGGGTGAGGAAAGCCATAGCGAGGGTGTTGAAGTTGGAGAAGAAACTTCATGGTAATTATATATACCACTTCGTGGCAGAACCTGTGAGTGTTCGTTGAAAAAGGTGTAAACGAATAGAGTCATCCATCAAGGAGTTGGATGAGCACCAAAGGTGAAAAGTCATTACATGATTGTTCGGGTCCTCTCCCAGTTTTCCATCGAATTTAGGGATGTCAGATGGTAGTTTTGCCGGTATAGCGAACCATTGGGGAGAGTGACGAATCAGATCATTTAAAATCATCGACATATCCGGTAGGTCCAACGTGGCTAAGAAAGGTAACTGTCTATTCACATGCGGGTACTGGTGACTTTGGGGAGGGAGTCCCGTCGGCAAACCAGTGGGACCATAAGAAATCTGCATATAATGTGAGGATTGAGGCAGATTCAGTTGTTGGTGTGGAGGCAAGTAACTCATAGGGTTGTATCCTTGAACGGGGGTGTGGGGTTGAGCATTCGAGCCCCAAATAGGATTAGGCGTACCAGGATAGGGTTGGCCTGTACTATGGGGTATAACAGAGCTAGCCTGAGGTTGTTTCCCCCCGGTTAGGTGAGGGTTATGTTGTATAAGATGATTCCAATACTGAGCCAAGGATGGAGGTATGTTTTGTCCATAGGGTGGGGTCAGTGGGGGTTGTGTCCCAATTGGGATTTGTCCTACAAGGGGGGGTTGAGTTGGGCCTCCTTGGTGAAATTGTCCACCAACATGAATCTGGTAATTTGGTGTGAACGACGGAATGGTGCCACTAGGATCAATGCCTTCGGTAGAGGATGGAAGAGGTCCTCTGAAAGGGGGTGGAGGAAAATTCGGAATGAAACTGGGAGGATGGTGCGAAGAAGGAGTGGGACCACCAGGAGTTCCGGATGTGATTTTCATAGGAGCGAGAATAGAGGCATTCAACGCATGGTATCTGGGTGGAAGTGTCGGAGTGACTCTGGGAGAAAGAGATGTGCCAATGGGGGCTTGACTAGCTGCGGTAATCCCGATGTGAAGACTCATAGTATCTATGTAATGGACCATTTGTAAAGGGAGAGTTAAGATGTGGTCAGCTTGCGGAGCTTCTATACTAGGAAAATAATAAGCAGTAGTAAAAGGTATTGCGTCTGGATCATATGTTTCGGGTAGCTCAGATGAGACAGTGATATCAATGCCTGCTCCTGAGCCAAAGAGATCCCATCTAAAAACGCCAATATTCCAAAAAGGATCTTGACCCTCAGGTCCTAGGAAATGTCCAGTCGGTGATCCAGAAGACTAAACAACCAAGTCTCCGGAGGAATTCACTCGCACAATGCGTCTCTCGGAGTCGGGATGAAGTCGAAAATCCTCTCGAGAATTGGTAATTCAGAACCATTCTAGAGAGTCAATTCTTTCCACTTGTGGAGTGGCAATGTCTTGGACTTCACTCTATTGAGGAGAACCCTTCGGTGAGTTGGTAGACAAGGGTTGAGAACCTTCCAGATTTTCTAGGGGTAAGCCTTGCATTCTACGTGAACGACGTGGAGGGTAAATTGTGATCGAGTTAAAAACTTACGAAGGAAATTCTATGGTCAACTTGGGTAAACAAACAACATGCGCTAGTAAAAATCTATGAAGCAAAACCAAGCAAATAAGACCTTCTAATTCCGAAGTCACTAGTTGGTGATGAAATCCAACGTCGCAACGACGAGACAAGAAGGGGCTGGGCTAGGGTGGAAAAGTTACGTTGACGACCTACTTAACGGACTTACACCCTGGTGCAAGCTCCCACACATAATCGTGGGTATACCCTCCAAGGAGCCNCAGGAGTAGTTGAAGTGGCAGAAGTAGAAGGACGAGGCGCATCAGGGAGTAAGTCGTAAAGAGTACCCGTTTATGAGTAAACAAGGTCAAGGTATTGAGCACGACTAATGGCCTATTCTTCCGTGAAAACTCCACCCATGGCGATGTCACGACTGATGTCATTCATGAATGATTTCGTGAACCACTCTGCCAACAACTGATCGGGAAGTTCAAGTTTCATGAGACGTTTTCTCCATCACCACTCATGAATGTGATCGGAGATATGAGTGGCTTTGGTTTGTTTGAAAGAAGTCAAAATCTCGGTCCTTGTTTCACAGTGGATCGGTAACTGGTAGTGGGTGAGGAAAGCCATAGCGAGGGTGTTGAAGTTGGAGAAGAAACTTCATGGTAATTATATATACCACTTCGTGGCAGAACCTGTGAGTGTTCGTTGAAAAAGGTGTAAACGAATAGAGTCATCCATCAAGGAGTTGGATGAGCACCAAAGGTGAAAAGTCATTACATGATTGTTCAAGTCCTCTCCCAGTTTTCCATCGAATTTAGGGATGTCAGATGGTAGTTTTGCCGGTATAGCGAACCATTGGGGAGAGTGACGAATCATATCATTTAAAATCCACGACAGATCCGGTAGGTCCAACGTGGCTAAGAAAGGTAACTGTCTATTCACATGCGGGTACTGGTGACTTTGGGGAGGGAGTCCCGTCGGCAAACCAGTGGGACCATAAGCAATCTGCATATAATGTGAGGATTGAGGCAAATTCAGTTGTTGGTGTGGAGGCAAGTAACTCATAGGGTTGTATCCTTGAACGGGGGTGTGGGGTTGAGCATTCGAGCCCCAAATAGGATTAGGTGTACCAGGATAGGGTTGGCCTGTACTATGGGGTATAACGGAGCTAGCCTGAGGTTGTTTCCCCCCGGTTAGGTGAGTGTTATGTTGTATAAGATGATTCCAATACTGAGCCAAGGATGGAGGTATGTTTTGTCCATAGGGTGGGGTCAGTGGGGGTTGTGTCCCAATTGGGATTTGTCCTACAAGGGGGGGTTGAGTTGGGCCTCCTTGGTGAAATTGTCCACCAACATGAATCTGGTAATTTGGTGTGAACGACGGAATGGTGCCACTAGGATCAATGCCTTCGGTAGAGGATGGAAGAGGTCCTCTGAAAGGGGGTGGAGGAAAATTCGGAATGAAACTGGGAGGATGGTGCGAAGAAGGAGTGGGACCACCAGGAGTTCCGGATGTGATTTTCATAGGAGCGAGAATAGAGGCATTCAACGCATGGTATCTGGGTGGAAGTGTCGGAGTGACTCTGGGAGAAAGAGATGTGCCAATGGGGGCTTGACTAGCTGCGGTAATCCCGATGTGAAGACTCATAGTATCTATGTAATGGACCATTTGTAAAGGGAGAGTTAAGATGTGGTCAGCTTGCGGAGCTTCTATACTAGGAAAATAATAAGCAGTAGTAAAAGGTATTGCGTCTGGATCATATGTTTCGGGTAGCTCAGATGAGACAGTGATATCAATGCCTGCTCCTGAGCCAAAGAGATCCCATCTAAAAACGCCAATATTCCAAAAAGGATCTTGACCCTCAGGTCCTAGGAAATGTCCAGTCGGTGATCCAGAAGACTAAACAACCAAGTCTCCGGAGGAATTCACTCGCACAATGCGTCTCTCGGAGTCGGGATGAAGTCGAAAATCCTCTCGAGAATTGGTAATTCAGAACCATTCTAGAGAGTCAATTCTTTCCACTTGTGGAGTGGCAATGTCTTGGACTTCACTCTATTGAGGAGAACCCTTCGGTGAGTTGGTAGACAAGGGTTGAGAACCTTCCAGATTTTCTAGGGGTAAGCCTTGCATTCTACGTGAACGACGTGGAGGGTAAATTGTGATCGAGTTAAAAACTTACGAAGGAAATTCTATGGTCAACTTGGGTAAACAAACAACATGCGCTAGTAAAAATCTATGAAGCAAAACCAAGCAAATAAGACCTTCTAATTCCGAAGTCACTAGTTGGTGATGAAATCCAACGTCGCAACGACGAGACAAGAAGGGGCTGGGCTAGGGTGGAAAAGTTACGTTGACGACCTACTTAACGGACTTACACCCTGGTGCAAGCTCCCACACATAATCGTGGGTATACCCTCCAAGGAGCCNTATTGGAAACAAATTTCCATGTGGACTCGCCAGTTTTTTGACAATTAAAATCACAACGATGAATACTTCCTGCAAATGATTGTTAAGCTCTATTATTTATTTATGATAATAATAATTAACTAGTAGGTGGGACCCCTTTGTAGACTAGAGGTGCTATGATGGATGTGTTATGCTTATATGTTTACTGTTGTTATGAGGTTTCCTACAAAGTCTTCTATAGTTGATGATGCAAGTCTTGGTCTCATTTGTTATGACAACATGGTTGGTTGATATATTATTGCTAAATGTTGTTGATGATCACTCACAATACATGGCAGTGCTATGGATATAAGGATTTTTTTTTATAGGTGTTATGTTATGCATTAAACATTGGTTGTTTATTATATATATATGTTTTTATGCTAAAGGATGGGATGGGAGCTTGAACAAAACAAAAAGGAAAGGGATAAGTCCTAAGGTTATTGCAAAAGAAATTATATATAAACCTTAGCATATATATAATGGTGACAAATGGAAGGTGATGGACCTAGCTCCTATACTATGCGCTTTGGTTAAAGGATTATATGGGAAGCACATATGGTAATGTTTAACATATGGTTATTGTTAAAGTTTTGATATGATTTGGGTGGCGCACTATATAATGGATATGGAATTGAATTTATGCAATGGATATGTGTTTGAATTAATGATTTATGTTATGGTAATGGGTTGGATAGTATGTTGAAATTAAATAGGGCCAGGTGAGGAAGTGACGTGCATTTATTGCACGTCACTCCAAACCACCCTCGAGCTTGTCACCCTAGCCATAGTTGCATTTGGCTCTGGTGGTTGTGGAAGCTCTGCGATTCCTAGTTTTGAAAGGAAAAACACAGTCCAACTCTTCCCTCAAAGCGATTTTTCTAGGTAAGACCCCTTTGCTTTCCATCCATGATGGTCCCTATGTATTATGAATTGATTTGTTGGCTCAAGATTGCATGAGGTCTGTTTTTTTCTTGAGTTTCGACTGTGTATCGATGTTGTGCTATGGTTTTCTCTGTGAATACTCTGGACTGTTGGCGTTTAAAAAGTAAAGAATGGATTTTATTGCATGGATAGCCTCTACATTGGTTTTTTTTGGTGTAAAACATGTCAGTCANAGAGTGATCTCCCACTCCAAATCACTAGATCCCCTAGAAACAGTGCGCCCTCCTGAAGAGGAAACTCGCCCCACTGGAAGCTAGAATGAATGGATTAAATATTCCTCTCAGAAACTAATGGAAAGAGGCGCTATGGTGCTAGCAACCAAGCCTAGAGAGAGTGCTACTATAGATCTAGCCTTCCCAAGCCAAATCAAATGGCTCTTCCTCAATATGATGCGCCCAACCCGCTGGAAACCCCTACAAGTGTGCCCTGCTTCTTCAACTGCCCTTGAAACTGAGTATAAATGATGTAGAATGGTGAGGGAGGAATATTTCACCTCCTTGACCAAGCTTGGATCAAGAAACGTGGAATTTTTCACCACTGAGCTGATCTCTAGGGTTTGTTCAGTCAAAACCCTCAAAACCCCCAAGTGCATGGGCTCTCTAGCAAGAAGCCAAACATCATAATGATAATCAAAATAATGAGAGAATAGAGGCCCCTATCTCTCTTTTATCCCCCCTGTTCAGCTTTTCCCTTCAAGTGACTTTTACTTTACTTTTATTATTCTTTAATTAAATCACTTTATTAATTAATTGGCCTTTTTGCCTCTAAAAAGTGATTTATTCGTCCCTATGGCTTCTCCGACCATTGGAAGTCACTTCTCATCATCTAATCATGTAGTTCTCTTCCTCTTGATTCCGATGAACTATTACACTAAGAGGTTTCTCCAAGTGTTATGCCCAAAATGACCTTCTTAGTGAAATTGATTAAAATATGACCCATAATAACTCAAAATTGCAGAAATCGTCGGAATGCAGCAGAACTAAAGCCAAGTTGTGCGGAATAAATATTGATGATGAAATATGATGAACGATGCAGGTCGGGCCCAATAAAACCCCTCAATATCTCCTGAACTCGCCCCCATCTGGCTACTTTGTTAAGCATAACACTTTGTAACATAATAATGTCCAAAAATAGGGACATTATAGTTCCACAATTGATTCTTCTTTTGTGATGTGAGTGGCCTACATAAGAAATAAGATAGAAACCACAAACTTAGTGGGTTTTATTGCCTCTCACCCATAGACTAAATGAAACAATGTCTTCTTATTCAACATTTTAGTGATGGTTCCTTAAGCCCAAAGCACTATTCGATTCCATTCATCCCAATCATCTTGATTTGTTAAACAAACTTTAGTCAAACCATTCTCCAAGATTTTATTAAAGGTTTTAATTGTTCTATTAGCTTGCAAGTGATACAATCTACACTTATGGTGCCAGGTCATGAACTCCCTAGTGAGAGTTGCGATAGTAAAACTAAGAATGTGGTGGATGTAATTGTTGGTGAGACTCATGGGGTAACCAAACCAATTGATGATGTGCTCAAATATGAAGTGTGGTGTGGTGTCAATGGAAAAATATTGAGTAGGTATTGATTCTACCCATTTAGCGAGATAATTGATGGAAATGACGATATCTTGAACTCGATAGTGTTTAGTAAGCAAGCTAATAGGTCCAATGAAATTAATTACTCACTTCTCAAATGGTTGAAGTGCCCTTACTGGATGTAAAGTCAATTCATCTCTCTTAGATGTTTTTCCAACCCATTGGCACACATCACAACTCTTAGCATACTCCTATACATCTTTGAATATAGTAGGACATCAAAGGTCAACATGTTATACTTGTGAGTTGTTGATTTACCTACATAATGACCTCCCACAACTCCATGCTCATTTTCCTAGATAATAACGCTACGTTCATGATCTAGAACAAAATGCTACAAGATTTCATCGCTACCCAGCTTATATAATTGCCTAGAATCAACTAATCATTTGGAGCTCTGACCACTTCATGGTGTTTTTGAGTAGTAGAATAGTCTGTAGAGGTTGAATCTATAGTCAAGACTAAAACAATCTCCTCCAAGAAGTAAGGAATAACTTCAACCCAAAGTAAAATGTCATTTGGTAGCTAATCATCCGTTGTACCTCTTGATTCACCTGACTTGATCCATGACAAATGGTTAGGACCCACAAGGATTCCCTGGATTGGAAGTAACTTCAAAAGATAATTCTTCAAATAATAATAATCACTGGTAGATCCTCCTTTCTAATACAAACTTATTCATTAGATATTTCAGATCTAAATGGTTTACATAAAAATTAATTAAGTGACCTCCCAACAGATAGTGGTAGGAACCACTGCAAAACATACACCATGGCTAATCCTTCCCTTCTCATGGTTGTATATTTGCACTCAGCTTGAGATAACTTCCTACACTACCACAATACAAATTTGTAGCAATGTTGATTTATGTAACTATAGCCCATTATCATCTATGTAGGATATTTTTGTTGGTATACATCATTTTTTTGTGACGACAAATTGCATTGTTTTTGCGTTGATTTTGCATTATCATAGTTCAAATTTTTTGTTGTTTTCCCTTTGCATAGTGTTTTTGTTTTCTTGTGTGGATGTGGCATCACTATTGCATCATATGCATCATTGTTGTATCGTTTACATTACGGTAGCATCTTATTGATAAATATACAACATCATGTTCAAATTGATTTAGTGTCGTGATTGTATTTGATAAAAAATAAAAATAAAAATAAAATGTGTTATCAAATTTTTGTGATATTTACACACAACTGTTGTTTTGTCGAAGCACATCACACTCAGCATACCAAGTATATTACAATAGGAAATAACATATGTATTTATATGAAAATATCAATTTGACTCTATTTTCGGTCCTGAAAAAATCTAAGTTTTTTTAAAGGAAGCTTTTTGAACACTCGTTTTTAAATAAATTGTCATTTGAGACGTATGGGATTTTGCTGGAATTCAGAATGTAGTTGAAATTCCAACAGTCGCTTTGCAGTTTGGAAGAGTTTTACAGCATTGGAAGGGTTCTAGTCTTGGAAGACTTGAGCATTTTGAAGAGAAATTTATTCAAAATTTCTCCATTATCCTTATGTACGTGATAATGGGATAAAACCTGGCCGATTTCTTCAATTGTTTGCACCGTCTCTTGTACGACTGCGAATAAAAAATGGCGGCCACTCTGGGGCACAAATTTGAAGAGGAGAAGATGGGAATTTTTGGTTTGTATTGTGATGGAAAATTTTCTTATGGGTCTGTTGCGCTCCTTGCAGCAGAGACTTAACAGTTATGCAACACGTATCCACGGTCTGCTGGGATAGAGACGCAGTATTCCCGACGCCCAGAAACTTGCACCGTTATTATTGGAGACGTTGAAGTCTGAGAGGTGATCGACGGCATCCATGGGGTTGTATATGTCTTCAGGAGTTTCCATCTATCCTTGGACATAAATACATGAAGTTCGTTCGTTTTTTATGCCAACAAGTTTGTTTGTTTAACGGCTTCACGTCCTAAGCCACGCGAGCATTGTGGACAACGCAATCATCCTTCAAACCCAATCATCCTTCAAACAGATGTTCTAACAACGAAAAAACTGCAAGAGTAAAGAATCACTATGGGTGGATGACTTTTTGGCGTTAACAATTGAGAGTCATGCTTCTAGTTTCGAAGTCTTATCAATTGAGCAGTAACAAGTGAGCATGATTGGTTTGTGGTTTTCCTTAAACTGTCACTTAGTAGAAGGCCTACAACTTCTGCTAGACAACAGTTTGTGGTTTTCCTTAAACCTCCACTTGGTAGAAGACTTTCAACTTCTTCTACATCACAGTTTATGGTAATCTTTAAATCAACATTCGAGAACACTTCCAATTAGCAGAGAACATCAACTTCAACTTCTAGCTAACTTAGGAAATGTTCCACGAATCATTGAGCCTAGAGCAGGGTTACTGAGTTTGTGGTCATCCACAAACCACCATATTGGTTTGTGGTCTTCCTTTAACCACCATATTTAGAGAGTACATTCAGCCATCAACAACTGCACACTTTCATATTTCAGCTGCCCACTTCCAAACTTTAGGTCTCTTCTTGGATTCATACACACCCCTTCGGATTAAGGGGGAAATGTTGGAAACCTAATCCGCTAGGCTTATGGTATTAATCACATGTGGAGGAATATGAAATGACAAGTTAGTGTAACGATCATCGAAGTCCAAAAGAACTTAGAAGATTAATCCAAAGGTCATCTGAATTGTATTAATAGATGTATCATACTCATGAATATTATGCAATTCACATTTATCCATTTTGTGTGTACAACCGACTGCAATAAGAAATCTGGGCAAACCCAGTTTAGAGAATCCCCCCTATCTCCCTGATCTTTCACTTTTTAAGAAATCCACCTATACCTACTCAAATTAGGATGTTCTGCACAAAACCTATTTTTAGAGCCAACACCACTCCAGGTACTATATTAGTGAGACATTGTGTTTCCTCTCGACCCTCCCAGTGGGTCGACCGACTTCCATGAGACTTCTGAGGAGCTCCCGTTCCAACCCTAGGACAAATACCACCAAACTAGAAAACAAATCAACTATAGGAGGTCCCAGAGCTAGATTTTATCTGCACAGAGTACTAATCTCTAGGCTCAGTTGAGCAACAAATATCCCTTATTCATGATTCATGATTGGAACAAGATCGCTTCGCCTAGGGTTGGTTGTTTTATCTTTAATGCGTGAACAATTATTCCCTTGGTAAATACAATTATCCGATCTTGGGACCATAAAATTTGTTCAATACATGAAATATATATGTTTTGTTCAATGAAATAGTTATGTTTAGTTAATGTCATGTCCGTTCAAAGGACACCCCAGAGAGAAGTAACAGAGACGTGTATTTGGTGTCCTGCCCAAGATAGAGACCCAAGTCTTAGTAACCTTGCTAAATGATGGCTTCTCTTGCTCAAGCTATCCCTCCCACTCATACTTCCTTCGATAGATCTACCTCCCCCTCTGAATTCTCTCATAAATGTTCCCTTCACTATGCTCAAGGGGTACACTCACACTGCTCTATAGGGATCACTCCCCTACCTCTCTTCGTTCGGAAGCGAGAGCAGTTTGTTTGTAGATTTTCGTCGGCTGGGGTCCTAACTTCATGCTGGGGGTCAGTTT
Organism: Picea glauca; assembly: GCA_000966675.3. NCBI lineage: Eukaryota > Viridiplantae > Streptophyta > Pinopsida > Pinales > Pinaceae > Picea > Picea glauca. Next base: position 17,356 of record JZKD02S2055717.1, on the reverse strand, counting down.
GTGTTTGGAATATCCTGCTCGTATCCATGTATGGGTCAACTTCTTCTGGGGTACTGTGTTACCCGTGACTCCTCTACTTCCCCGTGTTACCCATGACAAGAACTTCCATCTCGTCCATCAGTCCTTGGGTTGCTTGGGTTGGGATGGTTCATCTTAACTCTTCCTCGGCTATGCATGGGAATTGAGCCAATACTGATGTAAGGATACAAGCTTACTCTATGCTTTCAGATCCATGGTAAGTGTTATACCCATTGCTTATCTAGCTTATCCTTGTAAGTAATCACARCTTATGTATTAGCTTGTATTAGCAAMAGGATATGATTATGGAAATAAGGTAGAGCTTACAACATGTAATACTTTCTAGATTCGTCTTCATAAACTCAGAAATTGYRTCTGAAGATCGTTGCTTGAGAAATATTGTTAATTTTTACCAAAGCTTTGACTACGAGTTGGAGGCTCACATATATKACCTGGGTGYGATCTGATGAACATAAAACCATCTTAAGACACTTGGCTTCAAAAACCTTATGGTCAAATTCCAGTTGGAGATGCATAAGTATGCCAACGAATGATGTCGAKTACGATAAGTGAACTAATGGTACAAGAATTGAACTGAAGTAAACTATGGCTATAGGAATCAYACTTCATAAACYGKCAATAGTAAACCAACCATAATCCTAATTAATTGATCAAAAGCGAAGAAAATATAGKACAATCAACCACTTGATGCTTRTAAACTCRTCAYGGCTTATTTACGAAGAATTATGGTGAAAGCGACAGTGAATGGGTGAAAGGATGATCACAAGGGAATGGCTTTGGCGGTGAGAAGGTTGTCAAATTGGTGACCCAACATGTGGATGGAACACTGTCTATTTTACCAGTTGCTTCCAAATTGATGTTTCACGAGTGTGTTGAGTCATTTATGTGATATTTTAGTGTTGTTCATTGGATCCTTGAGCGAAAAGTCAAACTTTGAGCCTTGTTGTCATCTTCGTATATAAATATATTGCCTAATTGTTTTGCAAAACTTAGCATGGGTGAAAGCATGTTCGATTATGGGCATATAGAGATGGTGAAATATTATGTACATGAGTTGTTGTCTATGACTCTTGAATGGCTTAGGGTATCACAACAAAATAAAGAAACATATGTTATACTACTTCGACTGAGTTATATTGCCAGCTATTAAAAATGAATGTAGGTATGGTATTTTGAAAGAGTTCAATGCTAACATTTAGGGTATTAGATCCAAATTGAATGAAAATGTTATTAGTGTGGCTTGTTCTACCTTTTGTGTCTAGTGGTTTTTATTAAATGTTTTGTTAGAAAAATATTTGAAAGAATGCTCAAAGTATTTTGTGAAGATACATATCTTCATAATTCAAGAACTATTCATATAGTAACATTTTCAACGTTAGATAAAAAATTGTGTCTCGTTTTCATAGACTTATGACGTCATTCTTCTAGGGAATTCCAAGTAATCATTGATAAAAATGAAGTCTGTGGACCCTGATTTGAAGAATCACAAGGTCACTATGAAGAAAAACAACCACCATTCAAGCTACTGCTAAGTACCTAGTGTCGTGACATACCAACTAGCCTAGATTCATACTAAAAACTTCTTACCAACAAGTGTGTAGTTTGTAGAATCTAATGTGAGGAATCACAAGGTCACTATGAAGGGAATGATAAAACGTGATGGGAATAATCACAAGGTAACCATGAAGTGGGGGAAGAGGAGATAAACCAAATAAACTGGGTAGGGAAAGATTCTTAAATTTTGAAAAAAATTTAATTTTTTCTAAATGCCCATTCATGTAAGCAACCATTTGAAATCAAGGTAATAAGTTCTCATAGTGATGAGAATTACATGAAATGCATTAAGCTCATGTATACTTACTATATAGAAGAAGAAAAAACATTTATTTCTTATGTGTGGATGAAGCAATGTCTATTTTACTAGTTTCTTTCAAAGTGATCCTCCATGATTGTTTCAACTCGTCCATGCAATATTTGAATGATGCTCATTGGAGTCCTAAGAAAAAATCCAAACTTTGAGCCTTGTTGTCATCTTTGTACATAAATATAATATCCAATTTAGTTGTGAGACTTGGCATGGATGAATGCAAGCTTGATTGTGGGAATATAGAGATGGTGAAGGATTCTCTACATGAACTGTTGTCTAAGAATTTGAATGGATCAAAGTATCGTAGTAGAATCGACAAACATATGTTAGACTACCTTGAGTCAAATGTACCACTAGTTGTCAAAGATGTGTGTAAGTACACTATTTTGAAAGAGTTTAACACTAAAGTTGAGGGTATTGAATATAAATTGGATGAAAGGGGTATTAGTTTGGCTTGTTCTACCATGTTGTGGTTAGTGGTCATTATTAAACATCACAATAGAAAATTGTTTGAAATAATGCTCAAAGTATTTTTGTGAAGATACATATTTTTTTAATCCAATAACTCCTCTTGTAGTAAACAATTACTATTCTGAACATGAGATACTTATATTTTAGTTAATTGGTTTGTGTAAGGTGTTAACAGGGCCTCTCTGAGAAGCTTGAGTTGGGTATCTAGGTAACTACATGCAATTAGATAAGGCTCACCCATGTTGTTGATAGGAATGTAATTATCATCGCCTACATTTCCAAATGAGAAAAGTTCATTGATATTGGTTGAAGTGATGATTTTGGTCTTTCTAAGGCCTTCCCTACAACAAAAGGATGAAAAATCAACTCATACAATTGTCAATACATAAAACTAATTATAACTATGATCAGTAATACACACACATGTAGCCATTTTTTTGTTCGTCATTAATCTCATAACTACAAGAATGTAATAGAGCTAATAGATATATGAAGGAGTTTTTGTGATTCTAAAGAGTGCAATCTAGCCTTTATCCAATCGGAGAGAGATTTAGAGTGGAAATAATATGATAAGGCCATAGGTTTTCTAGTGAAGTACTCCATAAGATACATAATGATTATTATAATTTAAAGCTTGTGGGATGTTACGTTGTTCACTTTGTTATAGTACCGTCCCTCTTAATATCCATTCCAAGAGAATTATTCTACCATTCTTCTTATCCCCATCACCACCGCCTTCCTTCTTCTAGACCTCCCTTCCTTCTTGATATCCATCTTTTCTCTTTAAAGTTCAGGCTAATACACCATTTTGAATTTTTCAAGGCATATGTTTCAAGAATGATCAAGAAAAATTTCACAGGCAACAATGATCTAATAGCTAAAAATCTATTTCAATGCAATAAACTCACATACTTTGATAATGTCCCAAAACATTAAAAGCTTCATTAAACCCATAAAAACTCCATAACTCAAATAAATCTGAAATAAACAAAATTAGAGGCCCAAAAATCCAACACATGAAGGATAAAATAAACACCCATGTCAAATATGGGTTGAGTAAAAATATATTAAACTCGATTACAAACTTGAGATTTCTACCATTAAAGTCTATGGCAGAGCATATCTCACTGCCCATCCATTAACACACCTATATAATAATTTGTACAACAAGACATGTGCCTTGCATAGAAACTAAATTAAAACACTTCAATAATCAAACATGGATGAAAAAGAATGACTATAATTCCTTAGTGTTAAACATACAGATCTATGAATTTAAAAATATCGTTTAATTAGCAAAACCATCTCCAATATTTTGGAGGACGCCCATATAGCCAAGATTGACATATGATATGAACTTCATCCATTCACTCGGTATTTATCTACTTACGAGGTCACCGTCTCTTTTGCAGATATTTTTTTCCTTTTGAGGTGTATTTCATGGTTAATCTTGGCAGTAAAAGCCTCTACATGCATATTCAATTCTTCATTAGATATGGCAGACTCATTCTCAACAACAATTGAATTACCTGAAGAAGAAGAATAAGGCCTGGATTTCTCATTAGGAGGCTCTTTGGTTTTCTCTATTGAAGAAGACTTGTCCAACAAGATCTTATTGGCACATAATCTAATTCAAACCAACCTTGTTTGGCTTGTTTCAGGATCTTCATCTTTTGGCATATAGGGAGGTCATCCTTGGCTTATTATGGAGTTTCAAAACCCTCACATATCAACAAAGTACATGTCCATGTTAATCAAGTTCAATTTCATCAAAAGTAAGCCCATTTTGCAAAAAAATTGAACATTAATCCCTTTCACTAGTCATTGGGTGAGCTCCACATGCATTGGGTCTTACATAGAATATGAAAGGAATTATTTTGAACTTTTAGAAAATCCAACGACCATAACCTGTTGTGCTTAGAACAAGCTTTACAATGGTCCAAAACCTTTCCAATGGTATATTATATGTTGGTTTCAAGCCCTAGTTGTGTTTATAGGGGAAAATGCCCAACATCAATACTAGGGTTATCCTCGAAAAATATGTCCAATAAGACTCTCTCCCATTTGGTGTATGAAAACCCATCCAAATTTTGGTCTAGTAGCCATTATTGGTTTTTGGGGTTTTGTTGGTTACAACCCAATCCACCATTTAGGGTTTATTTTAAATGTAAAGAATGAAAATGGAATTAAATTGTTATGTAGAATGTAGTATACCTTGAATGATCTGGATTTTATGATCATAATGAAATGAATACAAATCTATATCATTAACACAAAGATACAATGAACAATAACATGGATACAGTAAAACTTGGCTTCTATTCAATAAGTATATATGTTGAAATTGTAAAATGTAGACTGAAACAAACTTGCTAGAATGGTGGAGGCTTATCTCTTGGAAGAGATGTGATGGTTGCGCTCATTCATAAGAAGATGAGTACAATGAGGGTCCAAAGACCTTTTTGCATCAAACATGAATGCCAAAACCCTAGACATCCAAAAATCTAACCCTAGGAGATGAAGCGCCAAAAGTCATGTGGGCCCCATTGGGATAAGTTAGTACATCAACTTCCTGGGGTCGTAGCTTTTGCATACTATTGGTCCTAAAGTCTGCACCCGACTGCTAAAGGGAAGAACTAGGCCACCTCAAGTTTAGAATGATTGGTTTTTAGATTTTGTTGGTCAGTTAGAGGGTTGGTTTTACCAAGGCAAGAGCATGGTCAGGTTGGCAAAATGATAGAGATGAGGGTTCCCCTTGGTTGGTGGCACACAAATGACAGACAAGTGAAATGATAGAGGTAAAAACAAAGGGAAAAAACAAACCACTCAATGAATAATCTATTGCAAGAAGTTTAATACTTAAACTATCATTTCAAGACATTAAACATGTATCAAAAACACAATTATTCCCACAGGTTGCAATAAAAACAAATCTTCACCAAAGCATTATTTGTTTTATAGGTTGCACATTAGTAAAGATAAGTTATACAATAACTGAAGGAAATGAAATGTACTTCACACAGATCAAAAACTGTATTCAAGTAAGATAAAAAAAAAACACACACAAAGATTTGAACGAAACATTGTCATCAAGAGTATATTCACCAGGTAGAGAGCTTTAATCCATGCATAGAACATGTTGAACCAATTGGTGTATTGATATTCTTTTCCCCAAAAACTTGACCCTCAAAACATACAGAAACTGCATATTTATCAGAGTTGCAGAGGCTCTCGTCCATCTGGGACTGAGGCTTAACTCTACACTACCAATTGTAAAACAACTTATTAACTTAACTAGAAACTGTTGGAGCATAGTAATGTATACTTCACACTTGACTTGATAAAAAAAGAGTGTTTCTTATCACACGTAAAAGACCACTTATTAACTTAATATGAAAGAGTCTTGCAATTGAATAACTAAAACTTCTACTAGCAATGAAACTATACTGATGCATATGCTGGAGAAAACTGAAATTTGACATAATTAATTAGGAATGACAGAACTGAGTTCTGTATCGAGCATTGGTATCCATGCACGTTGTTGGAGGCCACTGGAGGATAATTGGTTGTATTGGTATCTTCTTCACATTATCTGCTTGAGGACGAGGTAGGCCTTCTGATGCTTTTCTGGAATCTTTGATACTCCTTTTGTAGTCTGGATTATAGTTTCCCGAGTTCCCGCTTATGGTGTTGCAAAGTTCGGATTCTGAAACTTTTGTTGTGTACCTGTTGACTATCACCGAGTTGTTATGTATCAACCATAATCAACCCTTCTTCATGTTTTCTATGTGATGGACTAGTCACGGTGTGCTAGTGTTCTACTTCTCCTCGTGAATTTTCCTTTGATAAATTGGCTTGACGTAAAGTTTTCTTTTGTTGCCACGTGCAACTCACGGATTAGACCCTAGACGTGAAGTTAGCACGTGATTTTAGAAGTTGTTGAGGGTGGTTTGGATCCACATCACTCTAACTTCCACAATCAACCATCAATTTCCACGTACTTCAAAAGATATACCACGGTTTCAATTGCAGAACTGTTATAGGAGATTAACGTTCGAGCGCCTTTTATTTCCGCAAGGAATGTGAGCCATTGATATTAGTTGCAATCTATGATCTGGGTGACCCTGCTACTTTAGGGCTCTTGTTAAAGTTTTATCCATCTGCCAATTCTAGAATTCTTCTAATCATAATTAGGGACGATGCCAATTTTGGTGTTTGGGAGCTTTCGTACTTCGGCAAATTGGAGCTCCGGAGCTTCGGGGGAACTGTGTTTGCTCTGGATCAAAATCTCTCGAAGTGTTAATCTCGTGGAGTCATTAATTCATGCTTATGCTAATTAACCCATGATTAACTTTATCCTTAAACATCTAGGGACTTCAGGACTCTAGCTCTTCGGGGTTTGGGAGCATCTGAATGTTGCGCTTGTAAATCTCTCGAAGGACAATCTCCCGAATCTGACGTGGCGTCCTGGTGTCATATCACTGATGTGTCACAGAAAGGAGGTTGACATGTGTACAGATGACAGCCCCCGAATGTGCTTAAAATGAGTGCCACGTGTCTCAACTGACGAATGCCATGTGTCTCCAGCTAGATGAATGCCACGTGTCTCAATTGATTGATGCCACGTGTCTCTAGCTCTTCGAGGTTCAGGATTTTCTAAGTACAAAGTCTGGATACCTCCCGAAGGGACAAACTCGCGAAGTGATCATCCAGTGCTTATCACTAATTAACCTAGGCTTAAGCCTTGTTTAACACTTAAATGTTTCGGGACTTCGGGACTTCGAGATTCCAGCTCTTCAGCGTTCGAGAGATTTTGAATGCCCGATTTACATATCTCCCTTAGTAACAATGTTGCGAAGTGACATGGCAGTATGATGTCACGGTGAGTGACGTGTCAATAAAGGAAGAGTGACACGTGTCACTTGGAAATGCATGGATTGCGTAAACAAAGTACCAAAAATGAGTGCCACATGTCTCCACTGATGGATGCCACATGTCAGAGCCGATGAGTTCTATGTGTCATAATAGGAGAGTGTCATGCATCACAACTGGTGGACGCCACATGTCTCCAGCTCTTTGGGGTTCGGGGGCTTTTAAACACAAAGTGTGTATGACTCCTGAAGGACCGGACTAGCGGAGTGACGTGCCATTTCGGGGCTCTGGCACTTCGGGGCTCCGATGATCTGCACTTGTTTTGAAGTGAAACCTCCCAGATGGTTGGTCCTCCGGATCTGATATGGCAATCTGGGGATTCAGTGCTTCAGAGCTCCGACACTTCGGAGGTTCGCACTTGTTGTGGATTGAAACCTCCCATATGAAGGAACCCGCGACGTGACATGGCAGTGAGGGCCCACTCTGACACTTAGGCTCTTCAGCCCTTCAACTCTTCAGCTCTTCAGCCCTTCGGTTATTCGGCTCTTCGGACTTCGACCCTTCATAGATTTGTGCTTTTTGTTAAACCTCGCCTGAATTTGGAACTCTGGATGCATGAGAGCCATTTATCTGAACTGACTGTTGGATCTCCACCATTGAAAATTGACCCTGTCTGTTTGCTTACAATCTAAGCCCGAAATCGACTGCTCCGAATTTCTGCGTTTTTTCTTTTGGATGTTCATGTGAAAACAAAGGACTTTGGTCGACCTGTTGCATGCTCAATCAATGGAAAACATGATGACAAGTATTTCTAACTCAAACCACAACATTCAATAATCCTTTAAGAAAACATAAATAATTGGTGCAAAGAAACAATCAAGAAAGGAAATGATTAAAAAAACTGAGTCACTTAGTAATGGGAAACCAACTTAACCAACCAGAAGAGGAATAATTTTGATGAAGGCATAGGGAAATGAGAGAGTAGGGGAAAGGGTGCAGACCTAGGTTACAACATTGGCTCCAACTGGGGATAGCACTTCCCTGTGAGGTGCTAAGAATGGTAGATCAATGCCTTTGAACTTAATAGCTTGCTCCCATCTTCCTCCTCTTACCTATCTTTCTGTCTGTCAACCATGTATATATGATATTGTCCCTCAACCATGCATCTTATTGAACTTAAAATTGCAGATACACCCTAGTTCCTTTGTTGGGCTATGGAATCTTTATTCATAAACAAACTAACTAATCAAATGCAAATGAAAAAGGAAAGAAACTATGGTACAAGAGGGACCTTCCCTCAGTATTTCAAGAAAAATAGTGTTTCAGGAAGCACCCATTTACTAGGCCTCCAAAAATTTGAGTATCATCTAGATTGTGTAGAACAAATGTATTATTTTCCAGAACCGCAACCACCTTAAAAGGACCAAACCAGAGGTTATCGAACTTACCATGCTTGGAATTTTCTTCCCTTCTGGCATCCCACCTCAAGACCAAGTCGCCTTCTTGAAAGATCTCCTTCTTGGTTTTCTTGTCAAAAGATGACTTGATTTTGCTTTGGTAGGCCTCATTTATTAGATTCAATGCTTCTCTCTTTTGTTGAACCTCTATAATTTGAAAGATTCTCCTATGGATGTCATTTGGCCCCTCCATTTCTTCCTGTAGGAATTTTAGAACTAGAAGACCGAGTTGAGTAGGGAAGACAACATCTATCCCATAGACCAGATGAAATGGTGAGGTTCCCAAAGATCTCTTGGTGTTGATCCTATCATCCCACAAGGCATACTTAAGTTTAGAGTCCTGAGATTTCTTGTTTTCAGTCAACATTTTCTTGATGATCCTGATGAGAGTCTTGTTTGATGACTCGACCAACCCATTCCCTTGATAATAGGGCGTGGAACATGTCAAGGCAATGTTGTGGCTCCCATGGAAGTCAATCATGGCTTTGGACTTGAATTCTTGGGCATTGTCTGTTACAAGCTTTCTAGAGCAACCAAACCTGGCAAAGATATTGGTTTCCAAAAAATTCATAATCACCTTGTCAGTAGCATTTCTGGTGGGCACAACCTCGATCCATTTGGTAAAGTAGTCAGTGGAAGTGAGGATCCACTTGTGATGCCCACTGGAGGGTGGATTTATCTCACCTATGAAATCTAATCCCCATTGTTGAAAGGGGTCATTGTTAGTGATAGGTTTCAGGGGCAGTGAAAGTAATTTTTGTTTTCATCAAACTTTTGACATTCATTGCACGCCCTTACTATGGTGAATACATCTGAGAAAAGGGTGGGCCGGTAGTACCCTGCCCTTAGGATATTGAGGGTTGTAGCTTTCCAATGCTAGTGTCCTCCACAAACTCCCCTGTGCATATATGTTGTGACTTATTTAGCTTCATTTTCATCGAGACATTTTAACAAGATGCTAGCAGGGTCCCTCCAATACAGGTTCTGATTTAAAATGCAGAATTTGATAGCTTTTAATTTGAGAGACCCGGCCCTCGTCTTCTTCAAATATGGTGGACATTATAGGTGCTGCAGAAAGTAAATAACATCTTTGTACCAAGGTGAAGAAGATTAGTTTTCAAAAACATGTACGTTGTCATGTCCAAACTGTGTCGTGGGTGCATCCGATTGGGTGAAGGTCTGATGCAATTTCGACACGTCACAATTTGATTCTGATAACAATTTGGCAAGTCCCTGTCCCTTGATCAGCTTGGTGGGATTTATGTGTAGGTCATACTCCAATATTTTTACAATCCATTTCCCTCTCTTCCCTTCATTGTCTGGCTGGACCAGAATCTCTTTGACACTACTGCTAGGAACATAGGTTGTTATGCTACACTGTAACACATACACCCCAAAGGCCTTTAAATCTTTGACCAACGCATATGCCTATTTTTATAATATGTCATACTTCAACTCAACATCTCGGAGGGCTTTGCTGAAAACGGCTATGGGTTGTTCATGCCCTTCTTCATTCTTTTGCAGTAGCACAACAACAATGATTTCCTCAGAGGTAAAAGAAAAGATAAAGAACTCTTTGGCATAGTCAAGGCTGACCAATACAGGGGCTTCAACCAAAGCTTCTTTGATCCTTTGCAATGTTGATTTTTCCTCCCATGACCACTTAATAAAAACATCTTTCTTCAGCATGTTGTTGGTGATAGGCCTTATGATTTCAATAAAGTTGGGAACAAAGTGCCTCAAGAAATTTATCCTGCCTATAAAAGACTGAATGGCCTTCTTGTTCCTGGGGATTGCAATATCCTGAATGGCCTCCACTCTCTTAGGGTCTATTTTTATACCTCCTGCTGATATGATGTGACCTAGGAGCTTACCCTCTGGCATAGGAAAGTGGGACTTTCTAGGATTCAAAGAGATCCCATACCTTCTGCATTTTTGGAAAATCTACTCAAGGTGTTGTAAATGTTCTTCATCTGTTTTGGAGAAAATGGTCATGTCATCCAAATATATAACCATAAATTTGTCTTTTTCCCCCCATGAAGGCTACATCCATGGCCCTTTGAAATGTGGCCCCTACGTTCGTCAGTCCAAAGGTAATTTTTTCGTACATAAATGTCTCCCATGGGGTAGTAAATGTTGTTTTTTCTTCTCTCATTGTTATCTGGTTATAACCTAAGTACCCATCCAACAAGGAAATCCTATGAGCACCTACTACCCTTTTCAAAATATGGTCCATCTTGGGCAGGGGGTAGTTGTCTTTTAGAGAACACTTGTTGAGATTTTTGAAATCAACATACAAGCATATTTCCCCACTCTTTTTCCTCACAGGCACCAAGTTAGCCACCTAATTCGAGTACCTCAAGGGCACAATGATCTTGGCATCAATAATTCTTTTCAACTCTTTTTCAATTATGGGCATTAGCATTGGATTAAATTGCCTAATATTCTGTTTGAATGACTTAGAACCAACCTTCAGAGGGATCTTGTGTTGGATGATGTCAGTGTCAAATGTCTTCAAATATTCATACGACCATGCAAAAATATCAACAAAATTTGTCATGAGGCTGACATACCTGTCTTTTTGTTCTGGAGGTAGCGCCTTGGACAATTTGACTACTCTGGGATTTTCAACAGTCCCAATGTTGCAGTCCATCGCCTCCTCTTCTTGATTTTTGATGGCAGCTTCTCTGAAGACATCATTACTGTCAAATAAGCTTTCCAGTGGCACTAGACCCCTCAAGATGTGGTTTTTCTTAAGTTCCACAATGTTATGACCAACCACTTTTTTCAACAATTGAGACATTTGTTGATTTTCTGATTCGTCATCTTCACCTTCTTGGTCTGATTGTTTGACTTCCACCTGATACTTGATATTCAGATCAATGGGAGGTCTAAAGGTACTAACAACCAAGGCCAAAGAATTTGCCTTCTGATTTTCCTCTATGGGAATGAAGGAGATGTTGAATGCTAGAAAGAAGTTGTCAACCAGGTCCCACACCTCATTCCTATAATGCTTGAGCCTATGTTGCTTAGCTTTATAGATTTTTTTTACTTGATTGATGATTAACTCAGAATCACCAAAAATTGCCAAATTGTCAATGGCCATGTCTTTAGCATCCCTTAATCTGAGCACCAGAGCTTCATACTCAACTATATTGTTATTATTCTTGAATTCCATATTATAAGAGAGCATTATAACCTCTTGCGTAGGGTAAATGAGGATTATACCAGCCCTAGAAACTTATTTTGATGAAGAGCCATCAAAATACATCTTCCACACATTGTTTAGTTGATTTGTTAAAGACTGATCTTTGCATTTTCTAACTGTAATTTATGGTTCATCACCATTTAGATGAACAATAGAGGAGTCGATCTCATCCTCGACGACATAGATGGGGTGATTGCTTGGATTCTAATTATCGTTGAAGATATAGGACAATCTAACCTCCCTGTACAACCTCCTGTGCTCTCCTCTGATAACAAGGATGGTGGCATATGTGAGGTCCATTTGTAACGATCCCCCAACCTTCTTGGCCCATTCCTAGATAGAAGCATACCAAACTTGGGGGGAATGTCAGCCACAACGATGTCTATTACCACACTCTTCATGGGTAACTGTGCTAAATAAACCACGATATATTTTATCAATTCCAAACGTTTGACTTTTGTAGAGTCAAAGGAGTATAGGTCCTAGTAGGGCTTGGTGATCTCCAGGCCTAGTTCTTCCATAACAACTTTTGGCATGACATTGTGTGAGGCCCTTGAGTCCATGAGACAGTTATGTAGGATCTTTTCATGGATATTTAAAGATATGTAGTGTTGTTCCTGAGTTTATACCAAGGCTTGAAATA
>JZKD02S2055706.1:35735-53048 GCA_000966675.3 Picea glauca | reverse complement strand
CAATTGTGTTGAGCCCAAAGAAGGATGGAGGTTAGAGAATGTGCATAGATTCTAGAGCCATCAATAAGATAACCATCAAGTATATACTTCCTTACCTAGAATGGATGATTTAATGGATTGTTTAAGTGGAGCTATTTATTTTTCCAAGATAGACTTGAAGAGCGGATATCATCATATAAGAATGAGAGAGGGAGATGAATGGAAAACAACATTCAAAACAAATGAAGGATTGTATAAGTGGCTTGTTATTCCGCTTGTCTTAATGAATGCCCCAAGTACATTCATGAGTTTAATGAATGAAGTGCTCAAAGATTTTATTGGGAAGTTTGCGATCGTTTATTTAGATGATATTCTATTTTTCAGTAATATTGAAGATGATCATTTAAGACACTTGAAGATGGTGTTGAGAAGGTTGCAGCAAGAAAAGTTGGTGGTGAATTTGAAGAAAAAATATTTTATGAAGATAGAACTTGTGTATTTGGGATTTGTAATCTCTTCAAATGAATTGAATATGGATCCAGAAAAGGTGAGGGCTATAAGAGAGTGGCCTTATCCAAGAAGTGTGTTTGAAGTAAGAAGTTTTCATGGGTTAGCGAGATTTTACAAAAACTTCATTAGGAATTTCAACAGTATTTGTGCATCAATACTAGATACTATAAAGAAGGAACATGGATCTTTTGAATGGAAAAAAGAAGCTGAGAAAGGATTTAGAGTGTTGAAATAAAAGATAATAAAACAACCTATCTTATTTCTACCAGACTTTACGAAGACTTTCCAAGTAAAATGTGATGCAAGTGGAGTGGCCATTATTGCAATTTTAAGTCAAGATTATAAGCATGTTGCTTATTTTAGTGAGAAGATGAATGATGCTAAAAATAAGTATTCAACATATGAAAAGGAATTTTATGCTATAATTCAAGCTTTGAAAAAGTGGAGACATCATCTTATGCCAAAAGAGTTTATTTTGTATACTGACAATCATGCTTTGCAATTCATAACGAGACAAGAGAAATTGAAACAAAGACATGCCAAATGGATAGAATTCATGCATAATTTTACTTTTGTCATTAAGCATATTAGTGGGAGTGCTAACAAAGTTGCAAATGGTTTGAGCAGGATATGTTTAACCTTGCAGAAATTCCAAGTGGAGACTTTGGGATTTGAACACCTCAAGGAGATGTACCAAGAAGACCCGGATTTCAAGGAAGCTTACGAAGCATGTGAAAATCCTTTGTTGAGGGATAGAAATAAATGGATGGATTATATGATCCAAGAAGGAATATTATTCAAAGGAAGTCGATTGTGTATCCCAAAATGCTCAATGAGGGACAATTTGTTAAAGGAGAAACATAGTGGAGGATTGGATGGACACTTTGGCCATTTTAAAACATATGCACAGTTAAGTTCTTCATAATATTGGCCAAGAATGAGGTCTAATGTGAATAATTTCATGGACAGATGCAAAATTTGCCAATATCCTAAAGGAAAGCAGCAAAACATAGGATTGTATCAACCATTGCCTATTCCAGATAGGTCGTGGGATGTTGTAAGTATAGATTTTTTTTTGGGATTGCCAAGAACCCAAAGGGGAAATGATTCAATATTTGTGGCGGTTGACAGATTTTCAAAAATGGCACATTTTATACCATGTCACAAAACCAATGATGTTACCCACATAGCGAATTTTTTTCAAGGAGATTGTGAGATTGCACGGTTACCCAGGAGTATAGTCTCAAACAAAGATACCAAATTTGTGGGACACTCTTGGAGGACTTTGTGGAAGAAGTTGGGAACAAATTTGTCTTTTGTTTCAGCGTATCACCCTCAAACATATGGACAGATTGAGGAAGTGAATAGAAACTTAGGGAATTTGCTAAAGAGTTTGGTAACTGAACATAATAGTTACTGGGATCAATTTTTTCCTCAAGCGGAGTTTGCATATAATGACTCACCAAACATGAGTACTAGTAAGAGTCCATTCCAGATAGTATATGGAATGCATCCAAGAGGAATTTTAGAATTGAGATATTTGGAAAAAGATGAATTTTGAAGTGCAGGAGCAGAGGATTTTGTTGTAGAAATGCAGAAGTTGTGTGATCAAATCAAAACACGGCTATAGGATAGTAGCCAGAAATACAAGAACAGAATAGACCAGAGACGAAAATAGGTGAATTTTGATATTGGATACCAAGTCTTGGCACACCTAAGGAATGAAATATTTCCAAGAGGTAAATATAATAAGTTGAAGATGAAGAAGAAAGGACCTTGTAAAATCCTCAGAAAATTTTCTACAAATGCTTATGAGATTGAACTGCCAGAGGACATTGGAATTTCATCAATATTTAATGTAGCAGACTTATACCCTTACAAGATGGATGACACGGAAGGGACAGATGATCAAGAGGAGATTCAGTGGAAGCAACAGATTCCCATAGCAAAGAAGCCGCAGATAGAAAATATCTTGGATCATAGAATTGCTAAGAAAACCAGGAGAAACGTTTACTATGATTATCTGGTTAAATGGGAGAATCATCTAGCAGAATATGTATGTTGGATAACTGAAATTGACATCTAGAAGCATGGAAAGAGAGTGGAGGAGCTCATGGATAGGATTCCATGAATATTTTGTTTAGAGGAGTATGATGTACGAGCATCACCATCGTCATTTAATGAGGCAAGGTGGAGAACGACTCAACATCCAGCGCAACACACTTAACTATTTTGGATTCCAAGGAGGGTGTATCACTTTAAATTTTGAAAACTTTTTAATTAAAGATCCCTTGAGATCTTGAAGCTAGAGCCATTGTATGTGCTCCACGAGATTGTAATTTCCTTTAATGCTTGTAGGATTGTACATATTTTGAGCGTCGACTCATATCTAGATTGTAATTGTTCAATTATTGTAATAAGCCTAGTGGTAGGATGCTATAATTGTGATATGAAATCACTAGAATAGTCTGGACGGAAGGCTCGAGAAGCCCCTTCATGTGTAAATCAAAGTAATCTATGCCCAAAAGAGGTTGTTGGAAAAAAGAAGTTGAAAGTTTTTGAAGGTTGTTGAAATCCTCGTAAATATTTGTTGAAGGGATATGGAAGAGGAAAATTGCTTTCAATTTCAGAGATTGCTTATTTTTGAGTAATTGGGTAAATGTTATGTTATTTATCTTTCTATTTCTGTGTGTGTGCTTCTAAATGGTTGGTTGAATGAATCCTTAATGTTAATTTGAGTTTCAATTCTTTCTCTTCTGAAATCTCGATGCAAGGAGTGCATAGTGCCCATGCAAGGAGTGTGGGCGTTGAACCATCTACAGGTTCAAATAGCTTAGGAGAGATAGCATGATAATTTTACGCAGAGCGAGCGTAAGGAGTGCACCTATACTCACAAGAGTATAAAATATTAGAGGGGAGACCAATGCAAAGAGTGCACAGAGTTGACACTTCGTTAAGTGTTGATAAAGCTCAGAGGAGAGATAGTGAAAGGAGTGCACAGATGACTTCCTTTAATTCCCAAGATCAGGAGGGAAGCACAAGGTGTCGAGTCCTTCAAGAGACAAATCTCAGGAGGGATAGTGAGAGTAAGTCCCAAAGAGAAGAAATCTCTTTGTTTTAGGTGATTGGATGAGATCTGTTTGGGAGATACCAAAATCCCTCACAATTGTTGGATAAAGGAGGAGTGTGGTTGTTAAAACCCCAAGTCCTTCAGAATTCATTGCTCCGACAGTTTTTAAATTTTTTGTTGTAAGTGAGGAAAAATCCTGGAAGCTACAAAGTCCTGGAGTGAATATACACCGTATATCACTAGGAGATTGCGAGTCGTTGGATCCCCGAGTGGTTTGGTGATTCTCCCCTCCGAAATAATTTGTTCATTGTTTCACGGAGTAGAGAATTCCCCGAAGTCCTAAATTACGGAGTAAATCATGACTGTCAATTGTTGGGTACACGTGTTCGTAGATTTATGAGTATTCGAAATTCGGCTATCCGGAAGGTTGTGGGTGGAATTTTTTTTGGTGTGAAAATTCCCAAAGCCCAGAGTCAATCATGACCGTTCATTGACGAGTAAATGAGGACTGCTAGATCTGTGGATTTCAGCCCTTCGCTAGTTCGGAGGTATTGTGTGTTGGAGTTACAGAAAGTCTCGAAGCTTGAGGCCCCAGAGTCCATTTTAGTCATGGATCTAGAACAGAGTGTGGATCGTCGATCTCTGAACTCTTTGGGAGATCGCCAATTCGGCTATTCGGGAGAAGTGGAGTGTGCTATTGGTAAATCTTCTGAAGGCCCGAACTTCTGGGGCGTCAAAGTTACTGCTTTTCAAATTTTAAGGCCAATTTTTTAGGCCCGAGGTCATGTGCATGACTCCATTGGAGTAAGAAAACCCTCGCGAATAAAAGTTTTCGTGTAGAGAGAGAAGAAAAGGCATGTGGTAAAACTTATAAGGGTTCTGTAAGGATCCGAGAGCCACTTCGGCTCCTAAGTAATTTGATCCTAGACTGGGAGGTTGCACGAGCCTCAAAGGAGGTTTGCATCATAACACAGTATAATCTACTACTTTGTCATTGTCATATCCCAGAATTGCACAAACTATACTCAAAACATGTTGTGAAATTGATGAAAACATGATTGTTTCATAGGTTTTTGAATCTTGAACAGAGGTATTATCTTTATATATTAAACTCTATATAAAAAAAAATACGTTTTTTGAACCCCTTTCGTCGTTTTTCCCCCTCTCCTATTTTATTTCCCCACCTCTTTTATTACCCTTTCTTTCCCCCTTCTATTTTTCCCTTTTCACATTTTTTTTATCCCTTCTTTTTCCCTTTCTTGTAATTGTTATACTTAGTAATATTCATGTTCACAAACTCTTCCACTTGCATTATCATCCATTCACCTATGTATAAGTCCACCCAATACTTAGAATGATTTTGTGTTTTGGAGTTTTGTAATTTCGGACCTGCGAACCTACATGATGCATTTCCACTTTCTCAATTGTTTGCTCAATAATTTTTGATACCTAGTCATTTCATACACTCGGACTCTCAGACTCGCATATCTTCCTTTTCATAGTAATCACTAACCCTAACTATCTGCCACCACTCGTCCCTTCACATTGTTCGATGTCACATTTATTTTTATCCCTATGGGTCCCAACTACCAAATTTATTGTGAAGTGGTCATCAATTAATGTTGTTGTTACCAAGGCTGGTAATAGTTATGTCCAGTTAATGTTTCTATAAAAATAAATCAAACTCAAGTTCATTTTACTGTGCAAAATAATAGTTCAAGAAAAAGATAGCGAGCTTCATTGAGAAATCCATAAGAAAACAGTCGTTCTGTGGGGATACTCTAAAACTCTTTGCTAGGGAAAATAAAAATGATCATTGGTCTCACTCCTAATGGTATTACTCGAAATTGATGGATAGAGAAAACAACAAAGTCTGGACGTCAAGAATAGTTCTTGTTGGATGTGTTCCATAAGTATTTGAGTGCAAGGACACTTCCACCCGGTGTGTCGATAAGATCATTCAAAACAGAAGAGTCATTGCATTGTAAAATAGTTCTCCTATCTCATTGGCACCTTCAATATTTAGAGAAATGTTGAAATTTTCAAAGTTTAACTTCGTCTATAAAGGAGAGGAATCAAGAAACTTCCTAAAAACCAAGAACAATGGATTAGAGCTTCTTCGAGAATATTTGCATGACCCTGTGACAATGCCCGAAGACATATTAAGAATTCAAGTACGTTCTTTAAAGAAACCTATAAGGAAAGTGTCTAGTTATTTACTCGAATTGTTGGCCAGGATTTTACAAAAACAATCCCTCGACTGGCATTGTACATATTGCATTTTGTTGTTCATGAAAATGATATCTTCGACTAGGCGAAGATAATCTCGAATGAAATCACTGCACAACTCACTAATTTCAAGTCTGATAAAAGGTTTTACATGTCATATCATTTGATATTCTCCATTACATATTGTCATACTTTTGAGGGCTTAAACATTTCCTAGAGAATTAAAATAAAGGTAGACCTTGTGACTATGTGGTACCAATATTTATGGAGGCAGAGAGTCGGTCATCATTTTTATGAGGTGTATTAAGATTTTGTATCTAAATTGATCCATATGAAAGTTGGTGGCCTCCCACCTATTCCAACTAGTTCATTTTGGCAGTTTTTTCCTAGTTTTCGGGTCCTCGACTTCCAGGTTCGTTTTGAGGCCCTAAACAACATTTTTAGGGCTCGCCACAGTCAAACTGTGCTTTGATTCTAATTTTGATCGAAAAAAGTGTATTCCTCGGATAGACCTTTCCAACGGGCTATCGTGTGCCTAAAAAAAAGATCATATGCAAAAGTTACGACCCTGGGAAGTTGATGTATTAGCTTACCCCAATGGGGCACACATGACTTTTGGCGCTTCATCTCCTAGGGTTAGGTTTTTGGATGTATAGGGTTTTGGCATTCACGTTTATTGTAAAAAGGCCTTAAAATCCTCATTGTAATGATCTTCTTATGAATGAGCGCATCTTGTTGGCATGTTTACAAGCAAAGTGTGTTTGTCATTGATGGCAAGAACAATAACGATGTTGGCAAGTTTAAAGGTAGAGTGTGCATGGAAAGAACAACAATGAAGACTCAGAAGAGAAAGCTCGAGAATCTCAGGAGGAATAGTGCAGAGTTGCACGCAAAGTGTAAGTGTACGCCAGGGCCGAGGGAAAATTTTTCCAAATCTCAGGAGAGATAGCGTTCTGAGACATGCCGACGAGATCCCATTCATCAAGGCTCGTTGAAGGATCAAAGGTTGCAGAACCTTTGACACTTATAAATTCTTCCAAGTCGAGAGGATGCATAAGATCAGGAGGAGGAGCAACAGTGGTTGTTGGATCACCAATCCTGAAAACCCGATGTTCGTTAGATCAGAGTCCAGTGTCCAGAGGAAGCGCAAAGGAGTATAGATCTGATCCATAAGATTTGAGAGTGAGGACTGGCCATCGTTGGATCCAAAAGAACGTGCATGAACTTTAAGTGCAAGGTGAAGCAGGATTACAAAGTCCTGAAAGTAGGGGGACCATCCATCATCAAGGAAGACATGTGGAAATAGATGATCAGATTCGCAGAATCGCGAATCGGGAGAACTGCGTCGAGCAATCCACAGATATCGCGAAATGCGAAATCACGACTTGTTCACAATCGTTGATCAAAGAAAATATTTGGACTGTCGATCTAGCACCATCATTATTTCAGGTATCGGGAGAACAGAGGTAAGGAGACTCGCAAAGTCACGAAACGCGAAGTCGCGACTTGATCTGAGCCGTCGGATCGAGGAGAGATCTAGACCGTTGATTGTCCAAGGAGACGAGATGCAAAGTTGAAAAACGCAAAATTGCAAAGCACTTGAAATATTTGGCTCACGATCATAGTGAAATATCACATTAACGGAAAGTTAAGGGAGGAGATAGCATGTCACTAGGCTCCACTTTGGTGATCATTGAAAACGCGAAGTGCCCTTTTTATTAGTGAGTGTTCACAGCCTGTGGTCTAATCAATGGAAGATTGGGGAAGGAGATAGCAATGCTAGGATCCATTTCGGAGTTTCAAGAGATGGGAAGATCGAGGCAACTCACAGCTGGATATCCCAGAATGCGAAGTCACAAAGTGCCTATTGAATAGGCGTCTAGTCATAGTCCTGATCATGTGGAAGGTAGGGGATTAGTAACAAGAGCTAGAACCCACTGTGTGTATTTCTCATAGAGGGAAAAAGGCGCCAAAGACATGAGTGCGCAGAGGTTCTCTCAGTAACTTCTAGAGATAAACTGATTGTAACTGTAGAAAATGACTGATTGCATCTACCAGAGAATTCGAAGAATCTCAGGGTGATCGCCAGAGAAGCTAAAAAGTCTTGAGGTAACTGCCAGTGGAATAAAGACTCAACATAGAGACGATTGGAAGATGGAAAAAGGATCGAAGACTGTAACTGTAACAGATAGGATAAGCTCAATTGTGACAGAGAAGACACAGAGTTTCAACTGCCAGAGAAGATAAGGAATCTTAGCATAATGCTCACTGATGAAGAACATATGGTGCGAACCGCCAGAGAATATGAGGGGTTGTCATGATGATCAGGAGATGACTCGACAAGAAAAAAAAAAGCATGCAAAACAAAGAAGTGATGGAGGGATGTCATCAAGTGATGCAGGAGGGAAGAAGAGTTGCAGTGAACAACCGGTAGGTAAGAACGGTGATGAAGTAAAGCGCATGCATAGGCATAGCGCATAGATGAGAGAAGGTACACAAAGAGTATAAAGATGTAGAACATAGAATAGATGGGAGATGCTATAGAGAGTGATGGATGAAGGTAGAATCATTCGGGGTGCATTAGTTGAAGCTCAGAAGAAGAAAGGAACAAAAAGGCATATCTGAGATAAGAACAGAAAGCGCAGCAGATGCAAGGAGAGAGAGACATTGATGCAGGCAGAGCAGAGCAGTGTAGTAGAAAAATGATGAGATTGGTAAGCCATAAATAAATTTTGTATCACTATAATAAATTCAAGAAAGAAAAGATTTGTATTTCAGGGTGGAAGGGAGGTGCTAGGGAGGACTGGTGTCCTTAGAGTTTCAAGTGGGTGCTTGAACACATGGAGTTGTAACTTCCATCTGGTTGCAGCCAGAAATACCAGGGTGGTGCAAGGGAGAATTGTTGTTCCCTTTTATACAGGTTGGTGCCTGTGTGACTGGAAGTTGGTGCTTCCATCCAGTTGGTGTTGNTTACAGAAAGTCTCGAAGCTTGAGGCCCCAGAGTCCATTTTAGTCATGGATCTAGAACAGAGTGTGGATCGTCGATCTCTGAACTCTTTGGGAGATCGCCAATTCGGCTATTCGGGAGAAGTGGAGTGTGCTATTGGTAAATCTTCTGAAGGCCCGAACTTCTGGGGCGTCAAAGTTACTGCTTTTCAAATTTTAAGGCCAATTTTTTAGGCCCGAGGTCATGTGCATGACTCCATTGGAGTAAGAAAACCCTCGCGAATAAAAGTTTTCGTGTAGAGAGAGAAGAAAAGGCATGTGGTAAAACTTATAAGGGTTCTGTAAGGATCCGAGAGCCACTTCGGCTCCTAAGTAATTTGATCCTAGACTGGGAGGTTGCACGAGCCTCAAAGGAGGTTTGCATCATAACACAGTATAATCTACTACTTTGTCATTGTCATATCCCAGAATTGCACAAACTATACTCAAAACATGTTGTGAAATTGATGAAAACATGATTGTTTCATAGGTTTTTGAATCTTGAACAGAGGTATTATCTTTATATATTAAACTCTATATAAAAAAAAATACGTTTTTTGAACCCCTTTCGTCGTTTTTCCCCCTCTCCTATTTTATTTCCCCACCTCTTTTATTACCCTTTCTTTCCCCCTTCTATTTTTCCCTTTTCACATTTTTTTTATCCCTTCTTTTTCCCTTTCTTGTAATTGTTATACTTAGTAATATTCATGTTCACAAACTCTTCCACTTGCATTATCATCCATTCACCTATGTATAAGTCCACCCAATACTTAGAATGATTTTGTGTTTTGGAGTTTTGTAATTTCGGACCTGCGAACCTACATGATGCATTTCCACTTTCTCAATTGTTTGCTCAATAATTTTTGATACCTAGTCATTTCATACACTCGGACTCTCAGACTCGCATATCTTCCTTTTCATAGTAATCACTAACCCTAACTATCTGCCACCACTCGTCCCTTCACATTGTTCGATGTCACATTTATTTTTATCCCTATGGGTCCCAACTACCAAATTTATTGTGAAGTGGTCATCAATTAATGTTGTTGTTACCAAGGCTGGTAATAGTTATGTCCAGTTAATGTTTCTATAAAAATAAATCAAACTCAAGTTCATTTTACTGTGCAAAATAATAGTTCAAGAAAAAGATAGCGAGCTTCATTGAGAAATCCATAAGAAAACAGTCGTTCTGTGGGGATACTCTAAAACTCTTTGCTAGGGAAAATAAAAATGATCATTGGTCTCACTCCTAATGGTATTACTCGAAATTGATGGATAGAGAAAACAACAAAGTCTGGACGTCAAGAATAGTTCTTGTTGGATGTGTTCCATAAGTATTTGAGTGCAAGGACACTTCCACCCGGTGTGTCGATAAGATCATTCAAAACAGAAGAGTCATTGCATTGTAAAATAGTTCTCCTATCTCATTGGCACCTTCAATATTTAGAGAAATGTTGAAATTTTCAAAGTTTAACTTCGTCTATAAAGGAGAGGAATCAAGAAACTTCCTAAAAACCAAGAACAATGGATTAGAGCTTCTTCGAGAATATTTGCATGACCCTGTGACAATGCCCGAAGACATATTAAGAATTCAAGTACGTTCTTTAAAGAAACCTATAAGGAAAGTGTCTAGTTATTTACTCGAATTGTTGGCCAGGATTTTACAAAAACAATCCCTCGACTGGCATTGTACATATTGCATTTTGTTGTTCATGAAAATGATATCTTCGACTAGGCGAAGATAATCTCGAATGAAATCACTGCACAACTCACTAATTTCAAGTCTGATAAAAGGTTTTACATGTCATATCATTTGATATTCTCCATTACATATTGTCATACTTTTGAGGGCTTAAACATTTCCTAGAGAATTAAAATAAAGGTAGACCTTGTGACTATGTGGTACCAATATTTATGGAGGCAGAGAGTCGGTCATCATTTTTATGAGGTGTATTAAGATTTTGTATCTAAATTGATCCATATGAAAGTTGGTGGCCTCCCACCTATTCCAACTAGTTCATTTTGGCAGTTTTTTCCTAGTTTTCGGGTCCTCGACTTCCAGGTTCGTTTTGAGGCCCTAAACAACATTTTTAGGGCTCGCCACAGTCAAACTGTGCTTTGATTCTAATTTTGATCGAAAAAAGTGTATTCCTCGGATAGACCTTTCCAACGGGCTATCGTGTGCCTAAAAAAAAGATCATATGCAAAAGTTACGACCCTGGGAAGTTGATGTATTAGCTTACCCCAATGGGGCACACATGACTTTTGGCGCTTCATCTCCTAGGGTTAGGTTTTTGGATGTATAGGGTTTTGGCATTCACGTTTATTGTAAAAAGGCCTTAAAATCCTCATTGTAATGATCTTCTTATGAATGAGCGCATCTTGTTGGCATGTTTACAAGCAAAGTGTGTTTGTCATTGATGGCAAGAACAATAACGATGTTGGCAAGTTTAAAGGTAGAGTGTGCATGGAAAGAACAACAATGAAGACTCAGAAGAGAAAGCTCGAGAATCTCAGGAGGAATAGTGCAGAGTTGCACGCAAAGTGTAAGTGTACGCCAGGGCCGAGGGAAAATTTTTCCAAATCTCAGGAGAGATAGCGTTCTGAGACATGCCGACGAGATCCCATTCATCAAGGCTCGTTGAAGGATCAAAGGTTGCAGAACCTTTGACACTTATAAATTCTTCCAAGTCGAGAGGATGCATAAGATCAGGAGGAGGAGCAACAGTGGTTGTTGGATCACCAATCCTGAAAACCCGATGTTCGTTAGATCAGAGTCCAGTGTCCAGAGGAAGCGCAAAGGAGTATAGATCTGATCCATAAGATTTGAGAGTGAGGACTGGCCATCGTTGGATCCAAAAGAACGTGCATGAACTTTAAGTGCAAGGTGAAGCAGGATTACAAAGTCCTGAAAGTAGGGGGACCATCCATCATCAAGGAAGACATGTGGAAATAGATGATCAGATTCGCAGAATCGCGAATCGGGAGAACTGCGTCGAGCAATCCACAGATATCGCGAAATGCGAAATCACGACTTGTTCACAATCGTTGATCAAAGAAAATATTTGGACTGTCGATCTAGCACCATCATTATTTCAGGTATCGGGAGAACAGAGGTAAGGAGACTCGCAAAGTCACGAAACGCGAAGTCGCGACTTGATCTGAGCCGTCGGATCGAGGAGAGATCTAGACCGTTGATTGTCCAAGGAGACGAGATGCAAAGTTGAAAAACGCAAAATTGCAAAGCACTTGAAATATTTGGCTCACGATCATAGTGAAATATCACATTAACGGAAAGTTAAGGGAGGAGATAGCATGTCACTAGGCTCCACTTTGGTGATCATTGAAAACGCGAAGTGCCCTTTTTATTAGTGAGTGTTCACAGCCTGTGGTCTAATCAATGGAAGATTGGGGAAGGAGATAGCAATGCTAGGATCCATTTCGGAGTTTCAAGAGATGGGAAGATCGAGGCAACTCACAGCTGGATATCCCAGAATGCGAAGTCACAAAGTGCCTATTGAATAGGCGTCTAGTCATAGTCCTGATCATGTGGAAGGTAGGGGATTAGTAACAAGAGCTAGAACCCACTGTGTGTATTTCTCATAGAGGGAAAAAGGCGCCAAAGACATGAGTGCGCAGAGGTTCTCTCAGTAACTTCTAGAGATAAACTGATTGTAACTGTAGAAAATGACTGATTGCATCTACCAGAGAATTCGAAGAATCTCAGGGTGATCGCCAGAGAAGCTAAAAAGTCTTGAGGTAACTGCCAGTGGAATAAAGACTCAACATAGAGACGATTGGAAGATGGAAAAAGGATCGAAGACTGTAACTGTAACAGATAGGATAAGCTCAATTGTGACAGAGAAGACACAGAGTTTCAACTGCCAGAGAAGATAAGGAATCTTAGCATAATGCTCACTGATGAAGAACATATGGTGCGAACCGCCAGAGAATATGAGGGGTTGTCATGATGATCAGGAGATGACTCGACAAGAAAAAAAAAAGCATGCAAAACAAAGAAGTGATGGAGGGATGTCATCAAGTGATGCAGGAGGGAAGAAGAGTTGCAGTGAACAACCGGTAGGTAAGAACGGTGATGAAGTAAAGCGCATGCATAGGCATAGCGCATAGATGAGAGAAGGTACACAAAGAGTATAAAGATGTAGAACATAGAATAGATGGGAGATGCTATAGAGAGTGATGGATGAAGGTAGAATCATGCGAGGTGCATTAGTTGAAGCTCAGAAGAAGAAAGGAACAAAAAGGCATATCTGAGAGAAGAACAGAAAGCGCAGCAGACGCAAGGAGAGAGAGACATTGATGCAGGCAGAGCAGAGCAGTGTAGTAGAACAATGATGAGATTGGTAAGCCATAAATAAATTTTGTATCACTATAATAAATTCAAGAAAGAAAATATTTGTATTTCAGGGTGGAAGGGAGGTGCTAGGGAGGACTGGTGTCCTTAGAGTTTCAAGTGGGTGCTTGAACACATGGAGTTGTAACCTCCATCTGGTTGCAGCCAGAAATACCAGGGTGGTGCAAGGGAGAATTGTTGTTCCCTTTTATACAGGTTGGTGCCTGTGTGACTGGAAGTTGGTGCTTCCATCCAGTTGGTGTTGGAACACTTAGGGAGTTGGTGCTTCCTTCTAGTGGGTGCTAGAGAAACCAAGGAGTTGGTGCTTCCTTCTAGTGGGTGC
Source organism: Picea glauca (assembly GCA_000966675.3). Lineage (NCBI taxonomy): Eukaryota > Viridiplantae > Streptophyta > Pinopsida > Pinales > Pinaceae > Picea > Picea glauca. The sequence goes on along the minus strand of JZKD02S2055706.1, from coordinate 39,578 downwards.
TAGAGAAAACAGAGAGTTGGTGTTCTCAACAAGTTGCAGCTTGCAAAATAGAGGTTGTAGCCTCAAGAGGAGTTGGAGATCATAAGTATGATAATGTAAAGAAAATAAAGATTACTTATCATATCAAGAAGAACAGGTTTTTCCCCTTTATGGGTTTCCTCAGGAAATATTTGTCTCTGTATATTTCATGTGTGTAACTGATGTTTAATATTCTATTGCTTACTTCTCTGCATCATTGTGATCGTCATTGAGTGTTATGTGAAGAGTTTAAAATGGGAATAATAGTTTAATCACAGTTACAACTGATTCATCCCCCTTCTCAGTTGCCCAACACATATGTCGCATATCTTCTCAAATATAAGCCACCACCATTATAGCAATCTTGTTTTACGCTACATTTTATAGTTTCACTGTATTTTCTTATTGAACAAAAACCAGTTCTACTATAACTCTGTTATTCTGTGTTAAACATTATTTAATAATCTGCGTTCATTTCATTCTGCTCAGAAAATCTAGATCAATGGTATTAGAGGGGTCTTCTCCTTGTCATTCTTAATGCATGTCCCCAACAAGGTCAGGGTACAAAGAATTGGGTCTCGAGCTTGTTTTCTTGAGGACAAAAGCTCTAGCATACAAAAACGACCTCTCATGGCGGGAGAAAATAAAGACGATGAGACATGAGATCCTTTCAAAATGTTTCTTGAGGAATCCCTCACACAACAGAGGAATGAGATGATGGATAGTTTTGCGAAAATCCTTCAGTGCTATCGACAGACAACGCATCTTCCTTGAGTGGAGGCATTGACCCCTTAAAGGTACAAATCAACTTTGGTATTCCTATATTTGAAGGTCAAATAGATGCAGATGTTGTAAACAAATGGTTGAATCTACTAGAAGGGTGTTTTTCTATCCATAACTTTTCAAATAGAGAAAATATTACTTTTGCACTCCTCAAAATTGTTCCCCATGTCAACGATTGGTGGGAAACGTTCTATGAGAAAAAGGAAACAAATGAACCCTCATTATTTAAATTTTTGGTCACCTTCTAATCCTTCAGGGATGCTATTAAGGAAAAATACTACCTTGTCAGAAGCTATGATGACTTGTATACAAAATGGACCACATTGCGGAAAGAAAGAGACCAAGTAGTGCCAGAGTTCACAAATTTCTTCCATACATTGCACACCAAGTTGGGTATCAAATATTATGAGTGACATTTGGTACTCAAGTACCGTTGTGCTCTACATAGATACATCTAGACCAAAATGGAATTTTTGGACATCTCCTCCTTGGGAGCGACCTATTGATATGCCGTCAAAATCGAGCAAAAGCTCAAACAAAAGATGCGGAAATTTGGGCCTGGGAACCCCTCACAACAAAATACAAGAAAGGGTGGCCCCAACCTGCAGAAAAAATCACAGATCAAATATGGACAACATCAGGACAACCATTCCAAGCCGCAAGCAAAGAAGGACACCAAAAAGACAAAGAAAGATATCTGGAAGTGGTGCGACTTCCATAAGAGCCCTTGGCATAACAGTGTTTATTTCCGCTCAAATAAGTCGTTGGTGGATAAAGTGAAAGCCTATGAATCAGATACAGGTTCTGACTATGAGTTAGAACCAGAAAGGGGGAGACATATCATTGACACGGAACCCAGTGCCACCATTACTACCACCAAGCTCCATCCCGGTGAACCAGACAAGCCAGAAGAAGGCGAAAAAATTTTCCATTCACGGATGTGGGTAAAAGGAACCCCGCTTCACTTCATCGTTGATAGTAGTAGCTAGAAAAACCTCATCTCACCAGAGGTCTTCAAGCGTCTAGCCCTGCCGACAATGTTGCACCCACAGCGCTACACCATTGAATGGCTCCGCCAAGGAAGCAATCTCTGCATCAACCAACAGTGTTGACTTTAGTACAACATCAAGCCCTTCAAATATGAGGTATTGTGTGATGTTTCTCCTCTCTAAGTTTGTAATTTTATCTTGGGCCAACCTTATTTATGGAAATTTCATGTTGTATATGAGTCTAGGCCTCATAGTGTTCTTATTAGNAAGTTGGTGCTTCCATCCAGTTGGTGTTGGAACACTTAGGGAGTTGGTGCTTCCTTCTAGTGGGTGCTAGAGAAACCAAGGAGTTGGTGCTTCCTTCTAGTGGGTGCTAGAGAAAACAGAGAGTTGGTGTTCTCAACAAGTTGCAGCTTGCAAAATAGAGGTTGTAGCCTCAAGAGGAGTTGGAGATCATAAGTATGATAATGTAAAGAAAATAAAGATTACTTATCATATCAAGAAGAACAGGTTTTTCCCCTTTATGGGTTTCCTCAGGAAATATTTGTCTCTGTATATTTCATGTGTGTAACTGATGTTTAATATTCTATTGCTTACTTCTCTGCATCATTGTGATCGTCATTGAGTGTTATGTGAAGAGTTTAAAATGGGAATAATAGTTTAATCACAATTACAACTGATTCATCCCCCCTCTCAGTTGCCCAACACATATGTCGCATATCTTCTCAAAGATAAGCCACCACCATTATAGCAATCTTGTTTTACGCTACATTTTATAGTTTCACTGTATTTTCTTATTGAACAAAAACCAGTTCTACTATAACTCTGTTATTTTGTGTTAAACATTATTTAATAATCTGCGTTCATTTCGTTCTGCTCAGAAAATCTAGATCAATGGTATTAGAGGGGTCTTCTCCTTGTCATTCTTAATGCATGTCCCCAACAAGGTCAGGGTACAAAGAATTGGGTCTCGAACTTGTTTTCTTGAGGACAAAAGCTCTGGCATGCAAAAACGACCTCTCATGGCGGGAGAAAAGAAAGACGATGAGACATGAGATCCTTTCAAAATGTTGCTTGAGGAATCCCTCACACAACAGAGGAATGAGATGATGGATAGTTTTGCGAAAATCCTTCAGTGCTATCGACAGACAACGCATCTTCCTTGAGTGGAGGAATTGACCCCTTAAAGGTAGAAATCAACTTTGGTATTCCTATATTTGAAGGTCAGATAGATGCAGATGTTGTAAACAAATGGTTGAATCTACTAGAAGGGTGTTTTTCTATCCATAACTTTTCGAATAGAGAAAATATTACTTTTGCACTCCTCAAAATCGTTCCCCATGTCAACGATTGGTGGGAAACGTTCTATGAGAAAAAGGAAACAAATGAAACCTCATTATTTAAATTTGTGGTCACCTGCTAATCCTTCAGGGATGCTATTAAGGAAAAATACTACCTTTTCAGAAGATATGATGACTTGTATACAAAATGGACCACATTGTGGAAAGAAAGAGACCAAGTAGTGCCAGAGTTCACAAATTTCTTCCATACATTGCACACCAAGTTGGGTATCAAATATTATGAGTGACATTTGGTACTCAAGTACCGCTGTGCTCTACATAGATACATCCAGACCAAAATGGAATTTTTGGACATCTCCTCCTTGGGAGCGACCTATTGATATGTCGTCAAAATCGAGCAAAAGATCAAACAAAAGACGCGAAAATTTGGGCCTGGGAACCCCTCACAACAAAATACAAGAAAGGGTGGCCCCAACCTGCAGAAAAAATCACAGATCAAATATGGACAACATTAGGACAACCATTCCAAGCCGCAAGCAAAGAAGGACACCAAAAAGACAAAGAAAGATATCTGGAAGTGGTGCGACTTCCATAAGAGCCCTTGGCATAACAGTGTTGATTTCCGCTCAAATAAGTTGTTGGTGGATAAAGTGAAAGCCTATGAATCAGATACAGGTTCTGACTATGAGTTAGAACCAGAAAGGGGGAGACATATCATTGACACGGAACCCAGTGCCACCATTACTACCACC
>JZKD02S2055695.1:37953-53049 GCA_000966675.3 Picea glauca | reverse complement strand
AAGAAGATGACAGTTCTTAATAGCTGAACTAAATTGAATCAAATTACAGAGCAATGGAATAGATGAAGAAATTTGTCATTAACAACAAAAGAAGACTGTCTTTCTGTATTGAAAAGTAAGTGTTTTAGTACAATAGCAAAAGAGTATCCAAAATTGAACCCCCTAGTGCTCCAAATGTCTTTGGCTTTATAGCCTTACAAGATGAAATCTAGATCCTTGAAAGATGGATCAGATTTACTAAAAATAGTCAAATCAAAACAGATACAACAAGTGTAGGATGAGATCCTATAAAATGGATCTAGAATGGAGAATCAAAACAAAATAGGAAAGGTCCTATTTAATGATCTATAAAAATAGTAGATTGCTGATGAAGTGCAGTTTTAGCCTCCCAAGGTTGTTTGATTTGGTCCTCCAAAGATAAAATTTGAATTGGGTGATGTGTCACTTGATCCCTATCATTTTTCCCTTGAAAATGACCAAATCTAGTCAAAAAATTCCCTTTTGACTTTCATCTCCAAGAATGGCCTTTAGATTTTTATTTGATAATTCATAACCAGCTTATTGAAGAAGGTTTCAAACCATTCAAACCCAAAAAATCCTGATCTGGGCGAAAATTTGGCTATTCTGGCCATGACAAGCTTTCAACAGCTAATTTACTTGAAAATCCGCTCCTTAGCTGGTGAAAGGTGCAGCTTTCAACAACTAACTAGTTATAATTATGCCTTCTGCGCTGGTGAAAGTGCAGATTTTTTCAAAATCCAATTTCTCGGTCATGGAGAGCCCATTTTGCATGCTTAAATAGTCAATCAACATCTAAAAATCCTAAGATTTCCAATGGTGCTTTCAAATCTGCATTTGGAGTCCAGGAATCTGTTCAAAATTTCCCTACAATATTAGGCATCGTTCTTTCAAAAATGCCGATGCGTTTTTGATCGCTAACATTTGGCTCCAACTGGGATGGATACCTCCCTGTGAGGTCTCCAAGAACTTAGCAGACCTTGTGCCTTTAGTATTGGGCCATGGAGTCATTCATCCTTTTCGGTGGTTAATGAGCACACACAGGCTCGCCTAAACCACCGAAAACATAAACTTACCCAAAAATCAAAACTTGATGAATCTTGATTACCTGCAAGAGTACAAAGACCTCAGGGCTTGCTAGACGAAGCTCCTCTCTCTGTTTACAACGCTCCCAATTCTCAGTATGAGGTCAACAGGCACATCTACCATGACTATCTTCCATGATTAGGAGAGACATGAGGATTTTCACTGATTGCATATTTCAGCCTTCCAGAAACATAATGAGGAAACCAAGTTGCACCACCACTAGCATTTACATAAGGTATAGAAGCAGGATCAAGGACTACAGTAAATAAAAAATCCACTGGATTGTGTGGACGATCATAAAGAAGCCACATATAAGTCTACAATAATAATGAAAACTCAGGCTGTGAAGCCATCAATGGAGGGTGTTGCCAGTTGCAGCCATGTCTCTGTAAACCTTTTATGGATCGTGTATCAATACAGCAGCAACTTTAGATACAAAGCATTTTTAGATCCTATGATATGTGCAGATAGCCTTCCAAGGCTCTCAGATGTGCTTTGATCATGATAGAATCGAAAAAACAAATGATTTTGTGCCCCAAAAATAGGTGTTTAATATGACTTTGGCACCTCTTCAAACATTCTTTTTATCAAATCCGAATTTTGAATTTGATGTGTAAATTCAATATGCATCTTTAGAAACTGTTTTCAGGATGCTTGGTTGAGAAAAACTTTGATCTGGGCAAAAATACACCTTCGCTGGCCAATTTCAAGTTTCACCAGCTATTCAACCTTAAGATTTTCTAGTTAGTTGGTGAAATCTCTGCCTTTCATCAGCTAACTGGTTATAATTCTACCTTCTGCGCTGGTGAAAGTTCTGTTTTATCTTTGAGAAGAAAATAATGCAGAGCAACAATGATCCTGCATAGAGTGTTAGATTCTTCAACAGCTGTTCGATAAAGTGTTGTCAACACTTGATGCTTGAACCTCAGGTGACCTGCAATGCTTGATTCAAGAATTAATATGATAAGCAAGCGAGGAAAAAACAAATTAGAGATATCGAAATATCTTAAGCAATAACACCACAGCTGCAAAGCATACAAAGGGAATCTAAATGCACAACTGTTGCTATCTATGGCAGGAAATTGATAGCAGTGCAAGAAGGGTCTTCTTTCTAGGGCATATGGGAATTTCTTGATCAATCTTCTTTGATCATTTCCTCAAGCTCAACAATACCAAACTCCTGGCGGATTTGATGAAGCTCATCCAGATTAATCTGCCTGCTTCTGTTGTTTTTATATCACTGGGATAACCTACAATGACAAACATTCCTGCAGTCTTGAAAAGTGGCATATAAAGATCAATTGGGTGGTCCCCTGAAGCTGTGTCAATGATGAAATATAGAGTCTTTGATGAAGCTTCTATCTACTCTTTATCAAATGACACAATAAATTTATCTTCTCCAAGAATGTTCAATGCTTCATCCTTCTTTGATGCAGATGTGCTAAGAATTGTTATATTCAGTCCAAAAGCCCTTCCAAAATTTACTGCCATATGACCAAGACCTCCTAACCCAATTAATCCGAGAGACTTGCCTGCATGATTCATGTGATAACAAATCATAGGGCTGTAAACAGTAATTGCTGCACAGAGCAAAGGTGCGGCTGAAGCCAATGGTAGATTTGTCTGGTATCTTATAGCAGTACCTTTGGTGAACAACGATGTGACTAAAATATCCTCCTTTAGTTACTGGACTATCTACATTGATACCATTAAATGTTAACACAGGCCCTTTTTCACAGTAGATTTCCATCATTTCGTTACAATATTCACATTGCTGACAGAAACTAACATATGCAACCACTCCAACATGATCACCAACCTTAAAACATACCACATTGATGCCAACTTCTTTCACAATTCCAACAATTTCATGCCCTGGCACCAATGGTACTTTGAATCACCAATTTTTGAAGAGGATAATTGAATTGGGCAAATCAAGCATCACACTCACGACTCTGTGCGCTGACATTTCATTCACAGGACACCGACCATCTATGTTGCAGCGATCGATGGGTAACACGTTATAGATCAATATCAGAAAACTTCGAAGACCAGAGGGAGTGGTTTCTAATTTATCTCTAGTCAACCATGAGACCGATATTCTCGTCCCCCGAATCGTGGCATTTGAAGACTGATTCCATGAGCTGTATGATGAGTTTGCTTGTCGAACTGGATTTTCGACTATTCTTAGCCACATTGAATGGATCTGAAGCTCTGATAGCACGTCTAGGTGACAGATTTATGGCGCCATTTTTTCAAACTATCAGAACACATCTAAATTTCATCAAATCCACCTGCGTGCACATCTTCTGCCTGCAAAATCGGGCATCTGGATTTAGTTGTGACTTCTATACAAGATTTGACATAAGTCCCTGTGGTTTTATTAGTTCGTCCTGGAAACTCAACAACATTCTCTCCATAAATAGCTCTTTCATACTTCCCGCGGCCATTTTTATCAATGGGAGGAGGTGTGATTAGCACTACCAACATCAAGTCCGAGTGATTGAGGGGGAAGATTTTGTCAAGAAGTAACAGAGCCCATCGTATTGTACTCACCGCCCTCATCCTCATCGCCCTCGACAGACACTGCTCCGACCTCTTCATAATCCTTCTCCAGAGCAGCCCAGTTCTCATGAGCCTCAGAGAGCTCTCCTTCCTCCATATCTTCACCCATATACCAGTTCACGAAGGCACACTTAGCGTACATGAGATCAAACTTATGACCAATACGAGAGAAGACCTCTGCTACACTGGTCGAATTGGAAATCATACAGGCGGCCCTATGGATCTTGGAAACATCCCCACCAGGAACTAGATGTTTCACTTTACTGCCAACCTTCTCAATTATTCCAGCAGACTCATGACTAATCACCATGGGCTTCTTTACAATAAAGTCTGCACACCGTAGTGTCCTCAAATAGTGGATGTTACTGCCACAGATACCTACAACATTGATTCTCACCTTCGAATTCTCTGGTAGAGATTTCGATGTTTTGGTCAGAAAGGCCGGAGGAAGTATGTCATCAACTGCTGCACGAGCAACAAATAATGGTAAAACATCTATTGCATCAGGGATATCCAAGGCCAAATCGTCTGCTGATTTGAGCAATTTGCTAAGACCTTTGTTAACTTGCTCAGATTTCAATCACATCAACATACAGAGAGGGCAATAGCACCGCAACCATATTGTCACTTTCTCCACATCGGTGCAGGTACAACATCTGCACTTTCAACACATGCACAAATATTTTCACAGTGATTACAGAGGTTCCTAATAACAATTGCAGAGTCCTCCAAAAACTGGAATTAATTTTGCCATTTGTTTCTGATTAGACAGTTGCATGTACATGATCTGCCTTGCACTGATGACTCAGCCAAACAGGGTGAAGATCCGATCCATTTTCTGCTTCCACCAATTACTTTGATGATGATACGCCAGGTGTCTTTAAACTTTGTCATGACTGTTGTATAAAAACTCTGTTTTAGCCCTTTCACTGGCTTATTTTAGATGTTAAGATCCGGTCTTTAAACTGAAAAGATCTGCAACCATGATCTCTGCATGTAATTTGCCTGTAATCTGATCTATGTACACCTTCAAACGTGCCTTTATTCACATAAGCTCACTGCTATTTCTACTGCAAATTAGAAGAAAGAAATGCTCGAGAAAGAGCTTATTTATTGAGCTACCCTACTTTAACCAACTGCACTGGTTCTTATCAAGTGAAGTCATGCTTCTAATGAAGCCATGTCAGGAACTGATTTACTAACATGATGCTAGATCTTGACTCGAAAAATAAAGGAAGCCATATCATGTAGCAAAGAGGTTTGAACAGATGATAAGGACAATCTTCTTCTGACCAAAATGCTTTAACACACTTGCTGCTCATAGATTAAAAATAGTTATCAATGGGGTCATAAATGTCAGAAAGAAATACCTCTTTGAACTGCAAATCCAAATGACTGTATTGCAGCTGTTGATTTCTTTCACTGGTCTCAATGCTGAATGTAATCCATTTTTCTTCTGTTGAAAAAGAATGCAAACCCAATTACTGATCTGAACTTCTCTGCTCTTCTTCACCATCACTAGTCTCAATGTTGACAACAGACTGCTCATCCTCTGTCAGAGAGTTATATAAGAATCACTGTTGATCTGAAATTTTCAGGTCATCTCCCTGTGTAGCTAAAGGAACCAGCTCTTCAACTTCATAACAATCAGATTTAAGGATAGTAAGAGAGTGTTTAATCTCTTTATAACCCATTTGTAGTTCATGTTGATGGGAAAACACAACATCTTGAAGATCATCAACGGGCTGTGGCATATTATGAGGGGGATCTCTTTCTATATTTACATCTTCAAGCTTACAATGTAATTCATATTCATCACAACAATTATCAAATGCAAACTCATCTGAAAAATACCTTTGGCAGTGCTCAGTGAATGCTTTGTGAAAATCCTTCAATGATGAAATGTTGGAAGGAGGTAAAGAAAAATACCACTGACGTGCATCACCATACAATGAAAACATGAACATCTTCATACGAACATCTTCATGCTGCAAATTTAATAGATCCATGCACTCATGAAACTTGATGAGGTGTTCTGCAAGGTTGTCTTCTTTGCTCTCTTTGAAGCTAGGCAGAAAATCTCCCCATTCCGACATATCAGGTACTGGATGTGGGAAACCGGGAACTGAAGAGAAGTCAAGAGGTGCAAACCTCCGAGCCAAAAGAGCAGCAAACGCTTTTGACATTTGAATATCATGGAGTCACCACTGAATCTGTCCTTCATGGAGTCGCCAGATAGATAATTACAACCAAATAATGTCCATGCTTTGTCTATCATCAAAGCTAGATCTTGTCATCTCCCAAGGAAGTTGAGCTTCGATCTCCTCTCCCCGGCAACGGCGCCATTTTGTTATCACTCCAAGAAACTCCTTAGGGTTGTAGGCTAAGGATGCTTGGTAACTTAAGAAATCATGAATAATGAAAGTGTGGATCATTGGGATAACTGATAATAGCTAATGGGAAGACAACTCACAATGTAATCGAATGAAACAGTGCTTTTAGGAATCAATGACTAGACAGAGTAATATCAAAAGGTATGGAGAAAACTGATCTAGATAATAAGGTACATCAGTGTGTAGGATCATACAAGCCAGCAAGAGGTCATTCAATTCAAGATCTGAGCTAAATAAGAAGATGACAGTTCTTAATAGCTGAACTAAATTGAATCAAATTACAGAGCAATGGAATAGATGAAGAAATCTGTCATTAACAACAAAGAAGACTGTCTTTCTGTATTGAAAAGTAAGTGTCTTAGTACAATAGCAAAAGAGTATCCAAAATTGAACCCCCTAGTGCTCCAAATGTCTTTGGCTTTATAGCCTTACAAGATGAAATCTAGATCCTTGAAAGATGGATTAGATTTACTAAAAATAGTCAAATCAAAATAGATACAACAAGTGTAGGATGAGATCCTATAAAATGGATCTAGACTAGAGAATCAAAACAAAATAGGAAAGGTCTTATTTAATGATCTCTAAAAATAGTAGATTGCTGATGAAGTGCAGTTTTAGACTCCCAAGGCTGTTTTATTTGGTCCTCCAAAGATAAAATTCGAATTGGGTGATGTGTCACTTGATCCCTATCATTTTTCCCTTGAAAATGACCAAATCTAGTCAAAAAATTCCCTTTTGACTTTCATCTCCAAGAATGGCCTTTAGATTTTGATTTGATAATTCATAACCAGCTTATTGAAGAAGGTTTCAAACCATTCAAACCCAAAAAATCCTGATCTGGGAGAAAATTTGGCTATTCTGGCCGTGACAGGATTTCAACAGCTAATTTACACAAAAATCCGCTCCTTAGCTGGTGAAAGGCGCAACTTTCAAAAGCTAACTAGTTATAATTCTGCCTTCTGCGCTGGTGAAAGCGCAGATTTTTTCAAAATCCAATTTCTTGGTCATGGAGAGCCCGTTTTGCATGCTTAAATAGTCGATCGACATCTAAAAATCCTAAGATTTCCAATGGTACTTTCAAATCTGCATTTGGAGTCTGGGAAGCTGTTCAAATTTTCCCTACAAGATTAGGCATCATTCTTTCAAAAATGCCAGTGCATTTTTTTATCGCTAACACCTTTAATTGCTCTTGATTTACAAAGTAAGAAGCAAGGGTGTAACGCTCCCCCAGTTTTCATACAACCCATTGGTCGAGAAGATCCTACTTTGTGGAACAACATCATTTTATGCTGAATTAATAACATGCATTTAAAATAGGTTAAACACATTTAAACTCAGAGTCAGCACAAAATTACTGCTGACATAAATAATCCATGGAATTAACATTAATTCATATGCACAGTAGAATACATGATAAATATAAATACAAAGACATGCAAAACATAATTAAAACATCGTTTGGTACTTATCTTCGAAACAATGGTAATTCCACCAACCACGTGCAGGCCTTCCACGAACCTCCCAGCCTTAGACCACGCTGCTCATCAAGCTCAGCAGTGGGTCACCCCCGAGATGGGACTAATCTCCACCCCAAGGTAAGAAACCCTAGGCTAGGTTGAGGTTACAAGGAAAACAACACAGAATGACTGGAAGGATTCTTCCCAGGATGCCATCTTACGCCCACTAGTCCCGGACTCTCATTCCCCACATGCATGTTCCACCCGGGAGTATACACCTTCACAAGAATAGTCCATCAGTGCTACACCTCCCTCTCTGGGTCTCGACAACAGGCCAAATCAGGAAGTCTCTGAGCCCGAAGTTGGTACTGGACACTCTCTAGAAGAAACCACTTCCCAACAAACTCTCTCACCTAGAGAGAGTTGTTCACAGGCCTGACAACTTGCCTCTTTCAACAAAAATCACCTCCCTAACCTGGAGAGAGGTTACACATAGGCTAAGCACAAAATCACACTAGCCAATAAGCCATGCGCAGTCCAGCACTGCGTGGCCACAACAGCCAACTGAGAAAACAGACACGGGCTTCCCAAACAGGCTCAGCAATCATGAAATAGACTCACAGTTTTGGTTTTGGGATTGCACAAGGTGTACAGAGATCCCATGCATAGGCTCAAACTGTTTAGGCAAGGACTATACCAGCTTCCTTAGGAATCAACACAGGCCTTTTCCCAGATTTCAGAATTGCATGAGGGTATCTTACAGAGGTCAAACGGGACTCACGTTCAGACGATCGACGGTGGAATGGAGGAGGAACCCCCATCACAACTCAATTCAATAGTTTTTAACTGCATGGACTTGAGTCGACACTTGTCACCCATGAAATTGCATGCGTTCCATGAACATGCGTTTGTAACACCCTATTTCCCCCATTCTGTAAAAATAACTATATTGGCCAAGAACTATGGCAAACTGAAAGATGTGAATGTTTGATTTGACGAACCTTTGCATAAAAGGTCGATGAATGTAAATTATGTTATGGATATGTGTTGCATGACTGCTGGGAGAGGGATGTGCTAAAAGAGACCACGATGGATAATGAGAGGTGGTGGAAGGGACCTGAAATGGTTGCATTAACTTCCACCAAGCCAACACCGTAGTAGTTTATGCTTGCTCACAAACCAAAGAAACTCTCTGAACCTGGAATGGATTTTCCGTCAGATTGGTAGGTGGGGAGGCTCCTCAAGAGTTAATGAGGGGATGGGGGTGAAACGCCCATCCATAAAAGCCCTCAGACCTAACCACGGACGATGGAATTCGCGCCACACGCAACCTTGCAGACAGAAATTGGCAAGAGAGGAAATGTGGTAGGAGAGAGCAGTGTGTGCGATGGGGATCGCGAAAGAGACTGGAGAAACCCTGGAAATGCAGGGAGTTCTAAATACCAAGAGAAGGAGAGTAACCTTCATCCTAGATTATTTTCCTGCATCAGGAGAAGGACAATAACCTTCGTCCTTGATTTCTATTGAGCTGGAAGTAGGAGACTGAACCTCAAAGCATCGTGGTCTAGCTCGGGGGTGGCTAGTGGTAAATCCGTTTGGAGTCATTGAGCCTACGGTTGGGTGGAAACAAGCACCCCTCTCAGCAGTTGCATTGCGCCTGGTAGATCTAATAAGTGTTTTATACCTTGTATTTCGAACTGAATATCATGAATACATGCTTATGTTTATATGCCCATAATAATTTATGTGTAGAATGATTGCCTGGTGCGTTAGACTGGAAATAATGGATGCCTGTGTATGCTTACATGCCATAGTCGGTTTCTGTACAAAGGATTAAGGTTGGGGCATGAATTCACTCCACTGTAAATCATCTTGTTTTCTTAACTCTCGTAATGTTCCGGGAAGGCTCCTCAAGAGTACTCTTCCCCGGGGATTACCCCATAAACCTTGGAACCATACCGAACCTTTACCTAGAGACTCGACTAAGATTCGGGATGATTGCCCAAGAAATGTCTGAAGGTTCATGTGATCCGGGTCTGGAAACCTTATGCAAGGAAGGATAACTCTCTAATGTCTCGGAGTCATGGGAGTTTGAAGCCCCGAGAAGTTGAATTTTGTGATTCAAGCTCATAAGGGATAGCGAGCCCAATTATAGAAAGAGAGAATACCCTATCATTTGGTATACGAATGGTCGGAATCCTTTCAGGAATACCCCATATCTGTCGAGACTGATGGATCTAGAGAAGGAGCACAGGCGTCAACGCCTCAACCCTTTCAGCCTTCGCATGTAGCGATGGGATCCCAGATCGTAGATCCAAGGATCTAACGGATCCCTATTGACCGTCGATCTTATCCTTTGTATAGGTAGGAGAGTAGAATTTCCATGACTCGGGACTTGGAGTGGTCAAGGGTAGGGATGCATGAACTCACAATTCACGAGATCATGACATGATCGTGATAGTTGGATCCAAGGCACAGGAGAACCGTTGGATCAGAACTTTCGTGGTTATCGCCTATCAGGAGTTTAGAACTTGAGGGATTTTCTTTTCGATTGTAGAAGTCGCGAAGTGTCGAGCGTCGAGGGCTCATGCAAACACGTAACCCATCCGTAAGTGGGGACTACACGGTTGACAGGTGGCGTAACAACAAGCGCCCAGAGAAAGGTGGGAACGGGTGACAGGTGATGGATACATGTCGCCTAAGAAGGATTAAACCCATTGTTGACTTATCGTATCTTAGGAACTCACAAAGGAGGAGCATGAGGACTCAACACTCCAACTCACGAAGTCGCGAGATGTGAGTAGCGCTAGTATTTAGCCTAGGAAGCAGGTGACCGGTGGTGGACATGTGTCACACTGGGAAAGATTCAATCCACTGTTGACTTATCACGTCTCGGGGATTCGCGAAGGTGGAGCATGAGAGCTCAACACCTCAACTAGTGAGGTCGTGAGTGGTGTTAGTGTTTGGCCTGGCCTATGGTTACATGTAGCAGGCGCTAGTGAGCAGGGAGCCATACCCGTATAGTATCTCAGGTTTCGGTGTTTGGAGAAAGGGGAGTCAAGAGTCTTGATTCCCGACTCGCAAGTTGCGAAAGGCGCTTGCACTAAGGCCATCTTGTGGTCGTTTGGAAGATGATAAGGGAAGAGAGGGTCTGCGCTAGGCCCCATAGAAATCTCGCGGATTCTGTTCCTCGAAGAAAAAGATGAAAAATCTAAGTTGTTGTAGTGCGTGTGTGACAAATTGGTATCAAAGCATGGTTACAACACTTGGCCTACTTGGGCTCATGAACGAGTTGCGCAGAAGCTCCATTTGAAGTACTCTTAAAAGGAGTAACCCTCTATCTTAACCCCCTTTAGAAAAATCCGAAGTTAAGAATTAAAATTCCTATTGTGTGTATTCATTTGAAAAATATGAATTATGATCTGATTGTGAATGAATATAATGTTGACTAACAATAAGTGTTTTTCTTGCACAAAAAACGGACGATCAACCGCGGAAACTGCAGACGCATAGAATGGTGACGCACCACGAAGTGGGGGATGGCTCCTACAATAGAGACGAAGAGTCTAACAAAAGGAGAGCGGTAGAGACCCCTCCCGATCTAGCTAAGACTGTGAGAAGCCTCATGGTCAAACTACAGAGCTGCAAGGCCGACAACGAGAGGTTTATAAAAGAGCAAGAGAAGCAGACAGAAATTAATGCAGTCTTGCTGCAGAGTTTATCTAACATACAAAGACAATTGCAACATGAACCTGAGATATAGAAACGTAGTTTTTTAAGTGGCCACACTAGGAAGAGAAACTCGAGAAAGGTCCACCCCAAAGATAAGGGACAAGCGTCGGACAATTCCTCTAGAAAGGAAACTGGGGACTTGGAGGGATCTTCTATTAGCAGAACTAGTTCTTATTCCCGAATAAAACGAAAGAAGCGAAAGCATTCCAAAAGTCACAATCTCGAAGATTTCAAGAAGGCCAAACCACCCTCTTTCGATGGTGAAATAAAGAAAGGGGAGGAAGCAGAGGCCTGGTTGCTTGGACTAAAGAAGTATTTTAAAGTCCATGACTTCTCAAAAAAATTGAAGGCTCGAGTAGCCACTTTCAACTTGAAAGGAAAGGCTTCCATTTGGTGGGAAGACCTTAAGAATGTAAAAGGAATTCACGAAGAGGACCTATCTTGGGAACGGTTTGAGAAATACTTCAGAAAGAAGTATCTGTCGGAAAAGTATTTCGATGAAAAGACTAAAGAAATCTATGAACTCAAACTGGAGCAACGCACCATAGAGGAATATGTCAACATATTCCTCGAATTGTTGAGGTACATACCCTATATAAAAGTAGAGAAGGCAAAGGTGCAACGATTCATCAGTGGACTACCTAAGGACTATCAGAACATGATTGAGTTTGATGAGCCGAAGACCCTAGAAGACACTATCCGAAAGGCAAGATATTGTTATGAAGAGCTAGGGCATCGGACAGAACCTCATGAAGGCTGGAAGCAGAAGAATAGTTTGGGATTCCAGAAAAAGCGGTTTAAATCCCCAAGATTTAAAAACTATAAAAAGGACTCAAGGATGAGCTTCCCAACCCGAAGTGTACACCAACAGAATTTCCCCTCCCAAAGCGGAAATAAACCTTCTGGTTCTACCCCAGGAAAGATTGATAACCCAAAGAGAGAACCCTTGAAATGTTGGGGTTGTGGAGAAGAAAATCTACTGAGGGACTGCCCGCACCGACAATAGAATAGTCGAAGAATTTACAACGTTCAAGAAGCTACCATCATCAATGACGTGGCCAGGAGTGTGCTGCAAATTTATGCAGCCTTGGATAATAAACAAGCTGACCACCAAGCTTCAGCGGTGGAGATGGAAGGTATGATCACCAACCATCTACGTCAATGACGTGGCCAGGAGTGTGCCACAAATTTATATAGCCTTGGATAATAAACAAGCTGACCACCAAGCTTCAGCAGTGGAGATGGAAGGTATGATCACCAACCATCTAGTGTCTATTCTAATTGACCCTAGTTCAAATTTGAGTTATATAGCTCCTAAGGTTGTTGATAAGTGTAAATTACAGCCACATAAACACGCCAAGCCATGGTTGGCACAGTTAGCCACTGGCACCAAAAGAAAGGTAGCGGAGGTCATACCAGCTTGCCAATTCACTATGGGTGAATTCCTCACCCAAGCGACCCTCAACATACTACCCCTAGGATCATATGACTTGTTGATTGGAATGGACTGGCTAGCCACATATAAAGCCAAACTGGATTGTTACCATAAAACCTTAGAATGTGTAGGTGAAGAAGGAAAAAGGATAACCCTTCGAGGGATCCAAAAACCTATCTCAGTGAGATGAATATCAATACTTCAAATGATAAAATATTGCAGAAAGGGATGTCCACTTTATGCGATACGGGTGTTGGAATCAGTGGAATATGACAAACCAAGCCTCAAAGACCAGCCACACTAAGAGAATATAGAGATGTATTTTCGGAAGAGGTACCAGGTCTACCTCCGTGAAGAGACATTGACTTCTCGATAAAACTTGCACCAGGAGAAGTGCCAGTGTCTAGGACACCCTACAAGATGAGCACACCTGAGCTAGTTGAGCTTAAATTACAACTAAAATAAATGATGGACAAAGGCTATATCCAACCCAACGTGTCTCCATGGGGAGCACCAGTTCTTTTTGTAAAGAAGAAAGATGGTACCCTCTGACTATGCATATATTATAGACAACTAAACAAGGTAACCATCAAGAACAAGTACCCCTTACCCAGGATCGGTGACCTGTTCGATCAATTGGGAGGTGCTTCCATCTTCTCAAAGATTGACTTGAGATATGGATACCATCAAGTCCGAATCAAGAGTGAAGACATCCACAAAACTGCCTTCAGGACGAGATATGGTCACTATGAGTTTGTGGTAGTACCATTTTGATTAACCAATGGCCCTACCACTTTTATGTGCTTGATGAACAATGTGCTCAACAAATTCCTAGACAAATTTGTACTGGTTTTTGTTGACGATATATTAATTTACTCCAAGAATAGAGAGTAACATGAGGAACATATTAGACTTGTGCTTCAAGTGTTAAGAGAACATCATCTCTATGCCAAATTTAGCAAGTGCGACTTTTTCCAGAAGAAAATACATTACTTGGGCCATGTCATATCTGAAGAAGGAGTAGCAATAGACCCTGACAAGACCAGGTCTATCATGGAGTGGCCTACCCCAAAGGACGTTTTAGATATCAGATCCTTTATGGGCTTAGCAGGATACTATAGGAGATTTATAAAAGGATTCTCCAAAATCGGTTGTCCAATAACTGGCCTCCAGAAGAAGGGAGATAAATTCATGTGGACATAAGAATGTGAAGAAAGATTTCAATCCCTAAAACATTTACTGGCCCATGCACTTGTGTTGAAGATCGTCGATCTCGAAGCTGACATCCTCGTGTGCACAGATGTCTGCAAGGAAGGGATCAGAGGAGTCCTTATGCAAGGAGGAAGTGTAGTCTTCTATGAATCCTGAAAATTGAATGAGCACAAAGTCAACTATGTGACCCATGATCTAGAGCTTGCCCCCATAGTGCACGCCTTAAAAATGTGGAGACATTACTTCCTGGGAAGGAAATTTGTGCTTATGACAGACCATTATGGATTGTGATATATGTTTGACCAACCAAAGCTCAATGCCAGACAAGATAGGTGGATGGCCCTCCTTAGTGAGTTTGATTTTGAAATCAAACATGTTAAAGGACCAAATTATTGTTTAGCACCGCCTATCATACTCAAACCGATGGACAGACGGAAAGAGTGAACCAAATATTGGAACACATGCTAAGAATGCATATAATGCATCAACCCAAGAAGTGGGAAGATTTCCTGCCACTGGTGAAATTTGCCTACAACAATGGCTACCAAGAATCCCTAAAGATGAGCCCTTTCGAAGTCCTCTATGGTAGACCGTGCAATACTCCATTCAGTTGGAGTAATCTCGTGAACAGAGTTACTATTGTACCTAACATGTTTAAAGAAATGGAACAACAAGTGACTCAGATAAAACAAAATCTAAAGGTTGCTCAGAACAGACAGAAAAGTTACACCGACCGAAAGAGAACTCCGAGAGAATTCAAGACGAGAGACCACTTATATCTCAGAGTTAGGCCCAGGAAGAGTTCCCTGAGGATGGAAGCTTGTGCCACGTTGGCACCTCGGTATTGTGGACCCTTTAAATTTCTAGATAGAGTGGGACTTGTAGCCTATAGGCTAGCACTTCCTCCCACAGTAAAAGCACATAATGTTTTCCATGTTTCATTATTGAAGAGATATGTACATGATTCTAATCATATAATTCATTGGTCTGTGATCTAGGTGGAATCGGAGGGAGAATTCCTGCCAGAACCTCAATGCATACTGGATAGAAAGGAAACCCCACTCAGGAACTGAACCATTGCATAGGTCAAGGTGCAGTGGAAACATTTTGGCCCAGATGAGGCTACGTGGGAAATGGAAGATGCCATGAAACATGCATATCCAATTTTGTTTACTTCTATACATACACATCATATTGA